>BGNK01001960.1:101139-121455 GCA_003297005.1 Symbiodinium sp. clade A Y106
TGATAGATCTCTTGTTGCTTCGCAGTCGTGACATGCTCCCTACTAGTGTAGTTTCACTCTTCAGACCTCGAACCACATGCCTCGCCTGGATTGTCCGAGTGTGAGCGCCGAAACCCCTGAAGCCCTAAACCCCCAATTCTCAAAAACCCCCCTGAAAAAACACGAAGCCCCCAGATCCCCAGACCTCACAAACTGAGACTGCCCAAAGGCTTGTCGTCCCATTCTAATTTCTACTATGACATATTCTAATTTATCCTAAAGCCCTACTCAAAGCCTTGTTAAGGCTTAAGGCCCTTAAGCCGGTAAAGCCCTCGGCGCTGGAGGTGGCTCAGGCAGCCGCAGATCCGCCACCAGAGGCTGGCAAGACGTGGGGGGTTTCGGCTTTCGTAGGGGTGACTTTCCGAACATGCAGGTTGTTCTCTAAGTTAGGGTCCCTTTTTCGGCCCCGAAAATAGTTCGGCACCCTTATACAAAGGACCCCAGCCGTAACCCTAAGTTCTCACTCGCCAGGCTTTGTCCGAGTGTGAGTGTCAAAAAAATTTAGAGAACTATCCGTGTAGGTGTCCTTGTAATGTTTGAGCAATGAGTCCCTGAATGATTTGGTGGTGCGTATAGTATCAAAGCTCCAAATTTGTTGAAATTCGCACATGAGCTGCAGTCACATTCGGGATCGTGGGCAGCAGTAAGGGCGGACATTGGAGAGTGTGTGTGTGTGCGCGTGCAACAGGCGCGGAAACAAGAAGATCCTCCCACGTCCCCTGCTAGCAGGGGAGGTTCAAGCATGAGAGCATGTGATTTTGGCACGTGGTTCATGAGATTCGTTGTGATATCTTGCTCCGTAAGAGGCTTGGAGCTAGGGAGGATAAGGGCTCTAGGTCCTGCTATGTTTCTTCGAGGGCTCAGGTGATTACATGGTGGTTTTGGTGACACAGGTCCTTTATCCCAGTGTTTTCTCTCCTTATATCTCCGTGTTCTTGTGGGTTCATTAAGTGGTCTTAGTTTGTCATTCGGGTCTCAGGGCATTGGTTTTTTTGAAATTTGTTCACAACTCGCGACTCCTCAGCTAACTGCGAGGTGCCGCCCTGAAGAGATGCTCCTGTCGGGGTGTTGTGGTATTCTTCATTTTTAAGTATTACTCTTATTAGTATTGCTATTATTTTTAATTGTAATATCATTATTGTCATTCTTATTCTTGTTAGTCTTATTATTAATGTAATACTTTCTTGTCAACTTACGGGCTGCAGGCAGTGGCACCAGGCCCAGCAAGCCCTGGAGGATCGGTGGCAGGCATTTTGGGCATTGATCTAAACGTCCGTGTTGAAGGAGGGATCATCCGAAAAGAAATTCTCGTATAATGTAGGGTTTTGGGGCCCATTATACTATACTTATAATAAGGAACCCCCAAAATAGCATCGGTAATTATTTAGGCCCTTGTATTATGGATCCTAGTCAGAAAGGGAACCTGACCGAACGGAACGTTTTAGGGACAGGTACGTTGAACGATTGTGTTCTTTTTTCAGTGCGGGGAAGTGCGAGGGCGTAGGTGTGATACCTGAAGAGGTTGTGAGTCGGCATAGTCACGAGACGCTGCTCTTGAAATGGAAAGGGCAGCCCATAGCACTTTTTTGTGCTTTCGAGCCTTAGGTATGGACCCTGATTCGCTGCTGAGATGCTGGAACAGGCTGAAAACCGAGCCGAGGTCTTCGACTCGTTGAAGGAACTTGCTGCAATCATTCCGTCTACGGAAGCCGCGATGTGACTGAAACCTCGGAGCGAAACAGAGTCGCGATGTTAAGACCCGACGAAGATGCAGCCCCAAATTTCCCAAACTACATCACGTAGCCCTGGAACAATGCCACTGCCAAACCATCAGTCAGTTCGTGGCAGGTATGGCAATAGTCCAAGGGCCAGATGACAACATTACCGTCGCTGGGTTGCACGCCGTCGGCTTTTGAATCGTGCGTGGAGCTTTTGCTTGCTTGCCGGATTCTTGGACTCGCTATGTAGGGCGGTTGTTGCGCTGATGCGTGCCTGGTTTCTAACAAAAGTGGCGCTCAACCAGTACAAGTTTCCTTGATCCAAACTTGACTCTAAACCATATAGGTCCACTGTCGCAGAAGCCAATCCCTCATTTCCTTACTTTGTCTTTGGTCGCGACTGTCGACAATCTTTAGAATTTTGCTTATTTTGGCCGATGACGTCAATAACCCCAAACCCTAATGTAGAGACCTCGTCAGGCTGCTTCCGAGTTGCGAGAGCGTGACATCGAAACCGTTGCGAGTGTGCGAGTCGAAACCCTTCGTAGGCATCGGCCACAGCCATGTTAGAGGCAAACAAACCCGAAGGGAATCCTCCGGCCTGGCAGCTGCCCCCACATCGACGCCAGTGCCAGGCCGAAAGCTCCCGAAACACCATAAAGCTCGAACGAGGTCGCCGCGAGGCTGGTGGTTGATGCTATTGCATCGGCCAATGCGGAGACGTCAACTGTGGTAGCCACCGAGGCGTCCCAGGCCGGGGGCAGATTCATGGTTTTGCTGGCTTGCTGGTCGTGTTTCAGGTCTTAAAGGTCGTGGGGTGTGGGGGCTTGGAGTTCACGGTTTCCGGGCAGGGGGTGAGAGACTCACAGCGATTATCGAAGACCCGCAGCACCTACTCGACCCAGGCATCTGAATAGCAAAGCACTCTGTCAGCACCCGTGGCAGGTGGTCCAGGAGCATTCAGCAGAGCTTGCAGCCACCAACCAGTCATGTAGGTTTGGTGTGTTTGCGGTTTGATGTTTGCGATTCCGGTTGTGGCTGGTACGGGGTGAAAGAACGCGCTGTTGATCAAAATTGTTGTGCTGCCGGTACTCGTATGGAAGCGATGTGGTTTCCTCTCAAATCATAGGACCGATTTCTTGTGTGAGCCTAGAGCCGAACCCCCTCAACGTCTTCATGCATGCTGGAACCCACTGTTCGGTCCGAAGCGAGCCCGAAACACTAGCAACCCTAACGCCACCTCCTCATCATCTAAAGAAACTAGCAACAGCCAGACCAAAACAACTAATTGAACAACGACAAGTGTTCATGAATCAACATGTATAGAACATAGTTGAACCCTAGACGCTAAGACCCTAAAGTTCAGCTGGGCGGGTGGCAAAAAAGACCCTAAAGCCCGAAACCCGAAGTGACCCGAAGACTCTTCTTTTCAGGATGGCCATATCGGCATCCCCTTCCTAGCACTGGCCTCAGAGAGCTCGGGTCGCCTTCATGGCCCAAAAAACCCACACTCTGTAGGATTTGAAAAGGGACATCTTGGAATGAAACAGCAAAGCGTAAGGCATTCTTTTATGCCTAAAAGAGGATGAGGGCCCTACACCACACCGTTCACAGAACGATTCTCGGAGGGTTTAGGGTTTAGGGAAGGGTTCAGGATTCTTTGGGACTCTTGACTTGAGTATTCGGGCTCAGGGCCTGAAGTATCAAAAACTGATAGGGTCCTTAAGGGAGGTTCTGGGGGGGAGGGTGCAGGGGATCCTGAGGGAACCTTAAGGGGCCCATAAGGATACTATGACTATAATACCCAAAGGCCCCAAAGTAGTTCCTTTTTGGGATTGCCTTATAGAATTCTAAATATGAACCCCCACAAGGAACTATAGTGGGGCCTTTGGGTAAACCATGAACTGCAGGATGTTGCCGCATCAGTGAATCAGTAGCTCGACCCGAAACCCTTGAAGACCCACACGACCCTAAACCTTAAACGTCCGAAAGCCCTGTTCTTGAACTCCTAGAAGAGCCAGCCTCAGAGCCCCAGGTTGGAGCTGGAGCCTGAAAGTCCTAACTTCTGGGTTTTTTGGGGGTTTGGAGTTGACTGCTTGGGTTCTAAATGCACCAAGCGGGTTTAAGGCTTCGTGGTGATACCAAGACGGAAGGGCTCAGAGTGTCGGGTCGTGCGCTCAGGGTTTAGGCTCTTTCAAACCCGAGGCGCTAAACCCAAACCCAAAGACCCACAGAGAGAAGACCCTGGCCTCTAAACCCGCTGCCCTCAAGAGATGCAAGCCCGCAAACACTCACCCAGACTCTTGAGCTTTTGACTCTCCAAGGAGCCCAAGTTGGTACGCGAACACTGTATAATGAGAACCTACGGAGGATTCAAGAGGATTATATAAACTCGGATCGTTGGTATAGTTGCAATACCCAAGACACCTATAACCCCCAAACCGCAAGTATTCTGGCTTCTGTAGTCCCTGGTTCTTTAGAAGCTTTATTACCTTAGCCTGGTAGTAGTCCGCGGTCTTTAGAAGTTTTATAAGCTTCGTAGATCTGCCAAAGAACCCAAAGGAAGAACTACAGAATTCAGAACCCCCTTCTGCTCATTCTAAGGCCCCGATACGTTATACGAACATCAGGACATCCACAATCTTCGTAGATTCCTTGGATAAGTATACTTACTCTATAGTTGCTGTAAGTACTTGTATCAATCACGAAAGGTCGGCTTGTCATCGTTTGGGGCGACGCCCTCCGTGGCACGGGGACCCGAACTGCAGTGGAATTTCAGGCAGTTTCGGGTGTTGTTCTTTGGTGCTTTGAGAAGTTGCCGAGTGTTTCGGAGCTTCTGGTTCAGGATCTCGACTTTAATCAGGGTTGCACCTGTGTTCAAGGATTTCTTGGCTCTGGGTGTTCAGCAAGGCTGCGGAGCAGTCTGGGGCAGAGAGAGGCGCAGGTCAATATAATCCGTTTTGGTTCAACAGAAAGTACGACATAAGAACCGCAACAGCGCACAGTGGTAAGTCTGGGCTTTCGGGTTTAGGGTCTTGGGTAACTCTGGGAGCCACTGGCAACGAGCAGTTTCGAACCTAACCGCCGCACTGACTCACCAACTTGAGGGCTTAGGCCTCCTAGGGCCCAGTAGTTACGGACCGGGTCCCCAAAAGCCCTACGATGTGTAGGTAATTACTTCTATAAATGGGAGTTTCCGAAAATTGGGGGGCACCTCCTTATAATAAGGGTCCTACTACTTGGGGTACTATATTAGGGTCTCCTATTTTCGGAAACTCCCAAATCGGGGTCCTTCTGTTGTAAGAGAGACGCGCCCAGAAAAGCGATCTTAGCACAGAGAAGCCCCCGGCATGGGTCTCTCGAAGCTCGGTATGATTATTAGATAATTGGAAACTGCGATGACTGTGCTTATGTTAAAAATTGAATTATTACTATCATTAGTGGGGTAATCAATGCACTTTCCTGTTGCAAGTTGTTGGGCCGCCTGAGGTCTCCATTGAGTCCGTGCGGGACATCGATGCATTGAAGGCCTGGGGTTTACTTCTTCGGCCAGTGCTAGTCTCTGGATTCAACACCTTCGAACCCTGATTATCTTCAGAATGTATCCCCAAAACTTGTTCAAGTTATGCATTTCCCCAACCCCGAAACCTGCAAAGTTCTGTCCTCGCAGCAAGTCGTCTGTGTCAACTTGCGACTTTTGTCAGAGAAATCGGCGCTCTGAAGAAGAGCTGAAGTCCTGAACCCATGAGCCCTAAACCACGGCTTTCAACAAAGGGTTCGGAGTAATTAGTAATACTCTTCCCTAGGGTTCCTCGTCATATGCATGAGGCATATGAGCCCTACTGTATACCGAAACACCTAAACTTTCGAACGCCGTATCCCTACAAGGTGGTAGGTTTAAAATGTTTTCGTTTATATGCGGAGATATGAAGAGCATGTCAACCTAGCCAGCATCAGCAACACATGGTTTTTAGCCATCCTGGCATTCATCACAAAAATTTTCTCAAAGGCAGTCATCCTTGCAATCGTATTTCTAAAGTAGCGCTTTCTGAACTCTTGCACTAGCAGCCCAGTCAATAGTGTCGCTAGTACAGTATCGTCTAGTATAGAAAAGTGTGTAGAGCAGAGTAGGCTAGAGCTGAGCAGAGCATACCAGAGCCTAGTACAGTACAGCATAACATGGTCTAGTACAGTAAGAACCATATACTACAGTATAGTATAGTACAACATAGTACAGTACAGTACAGTACTATACAGTATAGCGCAGTATAGTCTAGCCTAGTATCCAAGCATCTCGAGTCATGAAGTCCGAAAGCCCTGAACCCTCCAAGGAGCTCGGAACGGAAACTCCGGCGCCAGAGCCCGTGACGGAAGCCCCTGCCGTTGCAGAGAATGCAGTTTCGAATGTCGTCGCAACCGAGGACGGACGGAGAGTGAGAGTGAGAGGGGGTTCCGATTCCTATGTGTTGTTCGTTTTGGGCCGTGAGGCCTCGCGCTCGCAGGTTGAGTGTCTGGGGGGGGGGGGGGGGAAAANGCTTCGCATGAGCTTGGACAGGGGGGCTTGAAAAAGAAGCTGTTTTCCGTTTATCTCGCAAGACTTGCATCTTGACTACTCTGCCTCGGGATGTGGGACCGAGGAGGCTCTGCTTGAAGGGCGAAGGAGTATAGTCCGTAGCACAGTGCGTAGGGCGTAGGATCATTGGTTGAGTCAGAACTTGCCCCAATCCCTACCTACCATGAAAGCGCAAGGGTTCAGCCTTTCTATCTCCAGGCATGGGACGACTACTGGTTTAGGGTCCCTTTGTTTTATCAGTCGCAATAGGCCTGGATGCAAAAGATCTTCAAGGTTTCGATTCCGTGTTTTAGAGTTGGGTTTTGGGATACCCAAAGCCACCATGTCAAGGCTTCTGAAGACAAGAGCTTGCCGCACGTGGGGTGTAAGGAACCTGCTAGTATGGAAACTTAGCATGTCCAACAAGGCCCTGTATGTTTCTGTAGCTCCATGTTTCTCGCCAGGAGCCTGTACCGCACACTGCCGAGGTCACGCAGGCACGTAGGATAGCCGGATAGTGCTGAAGTCAACAGAATGTGTCTAGGATAGGAAATCCAAGTCGTCTGATGTGGCTAGGACCTTCGTAGACCTTGAGCGCGTGTTCTTCTCACAGATCCGCTTTGATACTGCAGCTTCTCCGCGTTCGCAGATGTGAGTTGCTTTTGATCCTCTTAGATCCCTTGCGACAACACCTGCAGGGAGAGTCAAAACTCCTGCGTGGTTTCGTCTGCCGTCCTCCACAGGCCACACAATCTGCATCAAGCTCAACGCATACCACCGAAGGCAACAGCTGAGTTGTCGGCTTTTATGTCCTACAAGATTTCAGACTTGAGGGTAAGTATTGGGCTCTGTGGACGCTCTTGAGCAAATGCAAACTTGAATCGCTTATGAAACTAGAGTTAATGATCAGTGACGCGTTCTTGCGGCGTTTGGCCACAGCCTGCATGAGAGATGGGGAGTGAACTTGAAGTCAAGGCCTGTGAACTACCGTAATAATGGCCGTAATGGGAGTCATAGAATTCACCTGTCAAGCATAAATCCCTGCCTACTGTAGCTAAAATTGTGGAGCAAGCAGTGGTGGAGGCACCCCTAGTGGCCCCAGTCCCTACACGATGGATCGGCCGACTAGGCCGCGATGCGGGAACCGCAGCAGAAGCTTCCGCTGCAGAGCCGCCTGCCAACGCGACTGCGGCTAGCTCGCGAGAGTAAGTCACACTGTTCGAGCATGTTGGGAGTCTTGCAACCAGGAGGCCCGATCTTCATTGCAAACGTTTCTACTGCTGCATAAAGCCATGTCTGGATGATGCCCCGGTCTACTTCCCCGTTGGTAGTGCTGGTTCTCTTTGTTAAGGTTGCGATGGTGAGACGGTGGTGGTTCCGGGACCGGTGCTGCTGGTGGCGCCGGCAGCGATGAGGATAGTGCTGAAGAGAGCGAGGTCCGTAAAGGTCATGAGAGTGATGATGACGATGATGATGTTGCTGGCAATGCTGGTGATGATAATGGTAATTCGAGTGATGGGCAGGCTTACAACCACCGCGCGCGCCCGCGCGCGCGCACCCACGCGCAGGGCGCGCGTGCGCGCGCACGCGCGCGCGCACCATCACTATAGTATGGTCGGTCCTATAGGATAGCTGCGGCGACCATGACAACAGCAATGGTGCTGAAGATAATGCTGTGGTTCTTTTTGTTGTTCTTGGTATTCTTGCTACTATGATTATTAGTATTGTTGCTTGCTTGCTTGCTTATTTGCTTGCTTCCTTGCTTGTTTGCCTATTTGCTTGTTGTTGCGCTTGCTGGCGGTGCTCTCGCTTTGGCCGATGCCTACGGCGACAGTTGAAGGCGAGTTCGCAGACCTGCCCCAGCACTTTCACGGGGAGTCGAAGTAAGTCGGAAGTCCTTACCGGCTTTTCTCTGGCTTTGTCTTCCGCAAGAACCCTAAACCCTAAAACCTCAGACTACACTACAAGGTCGCAGCGGAGGTCGCAGAAGCCGGGCACGAGCCGAAAGCAGCCACGGAGCCCGAAGCAGCCCCAGCTGCGCCAGCAGAGGCCTCAGGAATTGTCTCGAGACAAGCATCCCCCACGACGACCGTAATGTATTGAAGATCTTTTGATGATTTTGGGGTTCAGCTTGTTAGCGGGTTCAGAGTCTGAAGCTTGCACCAGATTCTCCAGAAGGCTTGCGTTTTGGCCAGCCTGTCACCTGAATAACTGCATCAAACAAAAGTCCCTCCCTCGGCAGTGGCTGCCCCCAAACCCAAACCCATGCCGTGATAAACTCCAAGCCTAAGCTCTCTCCGGATTCCGTCCCGAAGCACTCGACTGCAGGTTGCTTCTACCGTCCCTCCGTTGGCCCCGGCCTTTGATGAGCACATGCTTAGTCAGCATACGTTTAGGGTTCAGTATGGTTTAGTGCTGGTGTGAGAAGTATACCTAAACTCTAAACCCTCAATTAGCCTACACCTTCAAGCCCCAACTTCCTTAAACCCTGACCTAGGGGCTAAGCCGGAATAGGCTTTGACGCTGAGGTTGGCAGAGGTTGTTTCTATTAGGGCACTTGGCTTTGAAGAGCCTCTTGTTTTGCATGGCTCCAAAATTAGACATGGGCGGGCATGTGCACAAGCGCGCACGCACACGCATATATATATATATATATATGTATATGCATACATGTTAACACAGATGCATGTTTCAATTTTTCATGTCATGGCTCACATTCGCGAACTCCGAAACAGTTGCCTTGAGTTTGAATTGGTTTTGAATTTTGGGGAGATGGTGCTCATGGCAAAGATACTCAAAAAAACACTCAGGGTGGAGGTTTAGCTAACGGTGTGGCGGGATGCTTGTGTGTTTTCCCAGCTGATTTCCCAGGCCCGGAAGTAAAGGATCGTCAAGTCGTAAAGGTTTACGATTTTGGCTCTGTACCGGTGGTCCTGCAAGCAGTGTGCTGGTTGCGTTTCTTGAACATTGCCGTCAATGAGTTGCTGGATTCTAGGGAAGGGCTGCACCAAAATGGAGATCCTGATAGATAACGCCCTCCTTTAATCAGGATATAGTCAGATGCGCACATTAGTTCCCTTATTGATCGCATGCCTAGCACCACTTCCCCCTCAACCTGTCAGACACATTCCGCGATTTCAACAAAGCTTCGCGAGAAAGGAAGTCAGTCCAGAGATCAAATCAGGGTTCGTGTTTGGGAGTTTCCGAAATTTCGGGGTACCGTATTTTGGGGTCCTTACAGTGAGGATCCTACTATTTAGGGTAATATTAGGGTCCCCCCCCTATTTTCGGAAACTCCCATTTGACACCCCGGTTTTAGGGCAGCGATTGCACAAGCCCTGATGCAAAAAAAGGGCAGCTACTGACACTAAGAGCCCAGCTTCAAAAACGGCAATAGCTGTTCAGCTTGGGCGCACAGCACACAACCTCTGACCTCCTCGGAGTTTGATATTCCCTTTAGGCTTGATAGGAATTGACACTGGGCAGACGCTGAACTCCTGCTTTTTGACCTCAGGCAGGGTTCCAACTTCCAACCAAAATGCTGCAACATCAACGACTTGATTTTGACCTAAGACAACCTTAATTGTTGCCGTACAGCATGCCCCCAATTAAGCTAAACCTTAGGTACTGGAGCCTGGCCCCAAAGCCTTACAGGCCAAGACCTGAAACTGAGATTTTTAGAGTAGTGCTCGGGGGACCATCTGGCTGTTGTGCTTTGAAGCTCGCGGGCTACGTGTTCTTGAGCCTGTCTAACCTTTGTTTGTGCTCAAAGCACACTTTCCGTACCGAAGCCGCACAGTACAATGACTGAATTAGCAAAGCTAGAAGCAACCGAAAGTTGTTACTCACACAGGAACCTGCTTGGGATCTTAGTAAACGTACGTCGACCCTTCGGAATTGTTGGGCCGAGGATGGATTTGGCGCGACTGGGGCGACTCCGACGGTGGTCCGGGAACCCAAGTCATTCTGAGCGCTTCATTTCCTTGCTGAGACCAAGTACCTAATCTGACGGTTTCTGGGTGTTTGAGCCCAATGGCAAGACTCAAAGGATGAAAGCTTGAGGTGATGCAGTGCGTGTTTCGCATTGACGGCAGAGTTAAGAGTCTTGTATGTTGCCTGACACCGTAAGTCCAAGATAGACTTCACATGGGAGTACCGTGTCGGAGCGGTCGTCGTGTTCAAAGAATGGTTTTAGGGTTTGGGGGTGGATCTTTAGTCTGCTCTTTTGCATCAGGCACCCACATGGGCTTCTAGTAGGTTCCAAAGATGTTCCAAGAACGCCATCCGAAATCGCGGCGCCCGAACTGACTGAGCCTGCAAGCTTTTCCTCCTTCCTAGGATCTCCTTCGCAGAACGTATCTGCGAAGCTTTCTGGTAATTGCATTCAGACACCCTAACGCCCGAAACCCGAACCTAAAACTACCCTGAAGCACCTCTTTTCTGCTGGGTTCTTGTCAAGGAGTTGACTTTAAGTTACCACCGTAAGGAAACCCTATTTTTTGTAGATCCCTTTTATGGTAACGTAGATCAAATAAAGAAACCACATAATGGTGACTTACATCAAATTCCCTAACTCTACAGGTCTCCGTCGAATCCGTGGGAGACCGCCCGGGCCGGGAGCTCTGGGCGGGGAGTTCTCGAAAGTAGGGGCCCCCGTCTTCAGCCAAAGCGAGTACGGTATATGGCGGTTTCCGAAAATAAGGTGTACTTTATTTGGGGTCCTTATAATAAGGATCCTACTATTTAGGGTACTATAGTAACGCCCATATTGCTCGCTTGGCGTTTTGAAATAAGGCCCCGGACTGTGTTCCTTTTTCGATGGGTAAAAATTTCTCAGAGGCACAGAATAGCTCCCAGACACGAAGGCCGTTGGTGTAGAGCCCAAGAGCGCAAGATCTTGTTCGGTCATAGGGTCTCCTCGTCGCATGAGTTGCTGAGGATTCCCTGTCTTGCTTTCCCGATTTTTCTTGAGGAGGCCTATTGCACGCTCGACACCCTCTAGTCAGGAACTTGCTGGGTGATCCATCAATGATGTTCCTTGAAGAACGGATGGTAGTAATCATCGGTGTTCATGTTCCAATCTTTGCAGAATCATCGTTTAATACCGTATCACATACACCGAAACCGTCACAAATTTAGGCATTCGGTTTGGGATGTGTGGGTTGGGGCTGTCTCAGACCAAAATGATCAGGGAAAGCTGAAAGCACCTTGAGATCGAGAGAGAGAGAGAGAGCGATGAAAGCACGCAAGGAGTTGGGGGTTTGAGAAAGATGAAGGAGTCTTTCTCTGGTCTGGGAAGTAATTGAGGTGAGGCTGGTAGACTGCCTCCCGTCACGGTGGCGGCCTCGGAGTACAGCATCACGGGGAGTCTTCAGGTTTCTAACCTTTTTTGAGAGGGTGGACTCCGACATCGGTGTTTTGATGGTACCGGTGGGTACTCTATGACGCCATGACCAGGAATTATTTCCTTGTCCTACCCGGCATTTATGGTATGGCGGTTGAGAGTGTAGGCTGCGAGACGGTCCCATGTCATGTCAGTCAGGAGGGCCTGCTTCCCTTCCGTTGATCTGGGCCCCCGTTGCTTTCTGAAACTTCCAAGTACATGCGTTTCGGGGTTCGGGATTGGCTGCTTGCTTGGGGTTCTCGTCGTCCTCAGAGCGGCAAGGCGGAAGTGTATAGCAATCCCAGCATCAGCGGGGTTACCGAGCAAACTTTCCCTTGGCCCTGGGCCTCTCGGAGAACAGCACCGAACCGGCAAAGTCCAACTTCAAAAACTTAGGGGGGTTGCTCTAAGGGCCTTGTGAAGAGAGGGACGACTGATGGGAAAGCACCGCGTGACAAAGGACATCCTGGCGAAAAAACGAACCTCCTCGGATATTCGGAAAATTGCTCGATAAGGGCGACGAGTCATGAAATCCTCGAGTTCAGAAAAAGGCGGCTGCAGGGAGAGGCATTGACCATTGGCGGTCTTCCAAAGGAAACTCCCTAAGCCCTGAAAGCCGAAGACAAGCACCCAAAGCCAAAACCACTTCGACCGAGCGAGTAGCCTGGACCTCCGCTGGGGGTCCGAGTTGTGCGGGCGTTAACCGTGGACCAGAAACTCCTGTCTGAGATTCTGGTCCCAAACCACGGAGACACTGTTGATGGACAAAATCCTGCATTACCCATTATAAGGAATATGCCATAATTCCCATAGCTTCTATATGGATAAGGTGTAATGACCAACACCTTGCACCCCGAAGCCCAGGCTCAAAACCCTACAACCCCAGAATCTGACAGCCTCAAAGTCCGAAACCCCGAAATCCCTGAACAAACGTGCACAACCCATAGGCCCTTAAGAAGAGAAGAGATACAGACGCTAGACCCGCAAAGCAAGGGCAATCACTCCAAAGGAACCTTAATTAAGAAGACAGCATTAATTATGTGTGTGGGTGTGTGTGTGTGTATTTGTGTATACAGAAATATATCTATACGCATCAGTATATACGCACATGCACGCGTCCATCTATTTGTCGTTCTATTTGGCTAGCTAGCCAGCATGCATGCATGCAATTTAAGACCCCCCCCCCCCGNCCCCCCCCCCCCCGAGCCTAGGAGATCGCTGCTCGGCTCACCAACGAAGCAGCCGTAGCTGCCAAGGCCAATAAACGAAACCGGGTGTTTGTTATAGGGCGGGATTCTTGCAGGGGTTCTACAAAGGGTTCGCGCAATGTTCTGTTCGGCTCTGTCGGGTTCTATTCTGTGAAGAGTCAGAGTTCTTTGCCACGGCATTGACATGGGGTTCCCATGGGCTTTTGGGGCATTTGTGGATCAGCCTTTATTAGAAGCCCTTTACAGGTGGGTAGTTCTTCTTCCATAGTACTCCCATAAGACCCCCTTTAGCTTATAGGAGTGGTATGGGAGGCTTATGGGAAACTACCCACCTAATAACTACCCACCNGTGGGTAGTTCTTCTTCCATAGTACTCCCATAAGACCCCCTTTAGCTTATAGGAGTGGTATGGGAGGCTTATGGGAAACTACCCACCTAATAACTACCCACCTGTAAATGGCTTTGATTTATCTTGGGCTTGTAAAGTTTGTAGTTACCCTGTAGAACTCTCATGCTTGTAAGGCTTTGGGATCCAGGGTGGAAGCTCAGGGCTGGGGGCTTGAGCTGCGATCCCCAAACTCCTCGTGAGCCGGAATTCTGAAAGCCGTGCGGCCAGACTTTCATAAGTTAAAAGGTCCCTGAACCCCCACATCACTTGAGCCTTGGAAACCTCCATTCTGTTGAAGCTTTGCCTAGAGCCGTTTACTGTATATGATATAGTACCCTTTCTTGCTAGAGCAAATTACGGGAAAACGACACACAATGACCGAGCTAAAGCAGAATTTCGAAGGAAACTATACAGAGCAACTTAATAAGCATAGCCGACAAGGGGCTGAAACAAAAGCGATGGAGTTCAGCACAGGCACGGGCCAGATCCCTCTCGGAGTCCCAGGCGGCCGGGAAGATCGGATTGGGCAGGTTTGTTTAGGGTTCAGGATCAAGGCTGCTCTTTGTGACAGAGAGGTTTGTGTTGGATATCTTTTGTTTCTGTTTCTGGTAGTTCCCTTATAGTCATCATTAAGCATAATGGCATATGGTTTAGGAGTCTAAGACGCTTCGAAGCCCTCTCTCATGCCTTCTCTGTTATTGTTGCTTCGGTTCTAAGAGGAGCGGAGTGCCCTGCTGGGCTCCAGGGATGCCTGGCGTTTCCGCCTCCTGGCGGCTCCAGGGCTTCAGGATTTTTGAGAGCAAAGAGGCGGAGGGAAATAGAGACTGTGTTTAGGGTTTAGGGGAGAGTGAGAGTCAGTCAGAGACAGAAAGACTGAGACCGAGTGAGTGTGTGTGAGTGTGTGTACCATGCAGTGGGGACAAAGGGGGGTTGAGTTTTGCTCCATACATGTGGCCATCCTCGGCTCGCAATGTTTTTATGGTTGTGCGTGATGTGTGTAGTGTACGCCTGAAGTGTATGACTCGTCAGGGTAGATCCATTCATATCCTTAATTGCACTTCTAAGCATTACAATATCATAAGGAGATGTACTGAACTCTCCAAAGCCTTGTTCGAGTATTCCTGCGAAGCCATGCAGGTCAGTGTTGCCAGCCGCAACATCGTCGATGTGCGCATGGCATGTTTACACGAACTAAGGGTTGGTGGCACCAGAGGTCCCTCAGCCATGGTATCCGGTAGGCTTTCATGTAGGGCTTATGTAAGATTCATTGAGGGGTTCAACATATATGATTGTTGAAGGGTCTTGTACGGGTTTAGGAGGTTTTCGATGAGGTTTCTATATGCGCTCCTGTAACCTAGGGGATAGTAATGGTTCACACGAGTATCACATGATTGTCCCGACGTATAGGTCTGGTATAATTAGTTGTTGTTTCTCTCTCTCTCTCTCTCCCTCCCTCCCTCTCTCGCACTCACTCACACACGCACTCGAACACTGTTCAAATTGCAAAGGCCTCTGTATCGGGTTTTGAGGCCCAGGCGACAACTACCGAATCATACGCTATCCGGCATTCAAGGATGCCAGGGAGCTTCAGTTCCGAAACCCTACATGCACTAGTGTGTACCCGCCTGGCGGATCGACGGGAAAATGTGCCAAGATGGTAATTCAGGTTGTCGAACTTGGTCCCGATGCCCTGTCTAATCCGGCTTACCAGAACCAATTAAACTGCTGTAGGCTGGGCCATGAACAATTTGCAAATTGATCCCGTGTAACCCGCCCCAAAGTGTGATCATCGCCCATGGCTTCCCAACCAGTGAAAGCTTCCAAAATACACCTCAATGAAAGTGTAAATCACGGTTTAGGTTCACCGTTCACATTGCTACCCGGCAATCCATGCTGTAAGCTTCAGCATGTTTCTGCCCCACGGGTGAAAGACCCAGATAGCACAACCCCGAAGCCAAATGTGCTGCACAAAAATCTTTTTCCAGGCTGCTTCACCCGTGCCTCCTCTGGCAATTGGCATGGCTTCTTTTCGAGGGCGAGCTAGAAGGAAGCACCCACAAATTCAGCACTTCTCATCTTTATACTCCTAAACCCGGCCGTTGGACATATACCACACGCCATTCTGATCCTTTCCGCCGCCCGCATCTGTAGTCCAGCTTCGTTGAAGCCAAGAGGTCCTCCGAGCCCCGAACGCACCCTTCGACCTGAATCCCGACTCCTATAAGCGGTTGAAGAAGTAGGAAGTAGGAGTACTGTTCTGTGGAGTTTTCAAGTATATCGACACCAGAACAAGTTGAGATTTGAGAGTTTTCTCAGGAAAGTTGTCTATACCATGGACGTGATGGACCAGAACCGACTCCAAAACTCCATTGAGAGTACTGTGGGCATCTGAATTAGGCCCTTCAGAAGGTTTCTCACCATGACGCTCGAAATTTACATCCCTGCCGCTACTGGCCATGGACCCATCAATAAACGCTAGACCCCTGTAGAACAACCCTGCGAAGCCTAATCTCCAAATCCCTAGGCATAGAACCTTAACAGCTTGACAAGCCGCATAGATCCACATTGCTCCCTAAGTTGCAGCATAGTAAAACTCTATACAGCTTGAATTAACGCTCAAAGAATACGTGCCAAGGCTTCGATCCATTCCACAGCAGCACAAGAGGCCACGGAGAGTTACTGTTTAACAACGGGCTGCGATTTAGTTCCTTCGGCCCTGAGGGCGGTGGCTCTTGTCGTAGCCAGAGACTCTAGTAGACTCTAGCTAGCAAGCATTCCGCTGTGTTGTTAGACCGAATGCATATGTCTTCATAGGTCGAATTGAACTCTCAAGCAGTACAAAAGGGGTTCGGGGACGGAGCTGAAGAGTCGGATCAAAAGACATTGCATTTGTTAGATGTTCGAAGGAAAACGGAGCAGGCGGCCCTGACCCAAACCTTTCCCTAGGGGCCTGAATAATCAGAATAGGGTTCTGGGGCCCGTGAAACTATAATAATAAGAAGGAGGCCCCAAATAGAATTTGAAACTGTTGAGGCCCCTGAGCAATCTTCAAGCCAGCCAGCGATCTGCACCCTGACAATGGCAGGCTTCCGGTCCATCTTCGCTTGTTCAAGAGGCCGGACACATTCACAGGTCAAGGGCCGCAAACCTTACTTAAACTTCATCCCCATCGAATCCTAAACCCTGTAATAGCCACAATACATCTTATAATCCTATTAAACCTGAGATGGCTCCTGTACAGGTTCTCCTCATTGAGGAGCAGACTAGACCGACAATGCACAGACCTAACCAAGCCAAAGCTGTTATCTGCACCGGGGGTTTGGATTTTCTATTCTAGTACTATGTACGTGATCGGGAAGCGTAAGGGGACGGGATCTCGAATGATCCAGGTTCCTGCAACAGGCGGTAAGTTCGGGCCGCGCCAGCTTGGTGAAGCAGGGGTTTCAGGGGTAGTTTCCGGAGCCTGATCTTAAAGAGTGTAGGACCCACTCTCTGATATTCTGAAACCTAAACCCCGCCGGCACCACAAACTGCCCCAAAGCCCTGGACTCCAGCAGTCTTCCCACGCCCTGAAGACCGGAAACCCTTCAGCCACATCGAAAGCACAGAAAAAGCATCCAAGAACCGAAAAACCGCACAACTCATAAACCCTAAATTCTGCATGTCCGGATTCCCTACAGGTGGCGACTGATCTTCTTGGCCGGCTGCTGGAGGCACCGACGTAATTTGGGGACTAGGACTACGAGAGGGGCTTACATGATTACCTATACCTTTTGGAGGGGTTCCTTATTATAACTATAGTATAATGGGCCCCAAAACCCCCTTCTAATTATTAAGGCCCCTACATTGTAGGGTTTTCGGGGGCATTTCAAGATGTAAGCCACCCCTAAGTTAACTGGGCCTTTTTTGCGGGAGTTCTTTGTAGATTAGATCTCGGGAGGTTCGGTTTAAGGGAGCTACAACTTGGTCTTGTTTACTTGCCAAGAGGAGTTCAGGACTAAGTATACAAGGCTGCGTACTAGATCATGATTTAAGACATGCTGGCCTTAACGACTAAAGTTACTTGAGCAGGGGCCGAAGCTCTACACTCCTGAAAAACAGCCTGTAAGTGTTGGGTCTTCTTCGCTTTGGGCTTTAGATGCTTGTCTTAGGGGTATATGGGGTCTTTCAGGGTTGGGGGTTTAGAGAACCGAAGATTGAGGTGTGTCAGTAAGGGGTCGAGGCCTCTACGACCAGAGTCCTAACTGGCGGAAGAGCGGCATTTGCAGGGGCTTAAATAATTACAAATACTAGTTTTGGGGTTGCTTATTGTAAGTAGAGTACAATGGGCCCCAAAGCCCTATTCTAAGCATAAAGGCCCCTAGATTAACTCCTCAGGCGTCCTTGCGTGTAAGCCTGCAGCAAAAGGCCAGCAAAAAGGCCTCCTTCTCACCTTGGAGAAGCAAGATGCCCTTGTGCCGAAACCGTTTCCCCACCCCTTGATTCGGACGGAAAGATGCAAGGGAGCCCCGCCACCACAGCTCCTTGCGTAGACCCTATTAAATCTCCAACCGCAACTGTAACTCCGAAATCCCGATGCGAGTCCTGAATCGCGCCCAAGATCCTAAACCCCACGCCCAAGACGTCTAAACGCCGAGACGGTTTAAGTTTAGGGTTTCGTTTGCGGGCACGGGGATTTCTGGTGCAAAGCCCCGAAGACTGAAGACGAGGCCCAGCCAGCGCGGGAGGTGGCGGCGGTCGTGGAAGACGACACGGCCGAAGCCGAGGCGAACCTGCAAACTCCCATCGAAGCTTCGGTTCTGTTACACTGATAGTCGCTACCTACCTGCCTACCCACCCCACCTAGAGACCTAACTACCGACCTAGCCATCTCGCTGAATCTAGCTATCCAGCTATATTATCTGGCTATCTGGCAAGCTACCTAGCTAGCTAGCTAAACTTCTATCTGGATATGACCTGGCTTCTGGAGTGAGTGCCAGCAACTGACGGTTCCTACTGTTCTTCCAGTTGCATGGTTTCTTTGCTTTTTGCATGGCGGCTTCTTCGGAGGGTTTAAGGGGCTGAACCCTGTGGAAACTATTTGTTTCGGGGGAAGTTCATTGCTTTAGACGGAAGATTTCGTGGGGTCTGGGGAAACTTTTCATGGCACTCCTTGCATTTCGCATAGTTCCGATACCGGTCCAAATCTCGGAACTTCCACCACCGAACCCGCAGAAAGACCGTTTCACTCCACGTGTAAGGGTTGAGGGTTTGAGACGTTACAGGTTCTTGTGTTCAGTTGTTCAGGGTTTGGTTGATCGTTTGGGTGTGCATGGTTTTCCAAGGGTTGGCATGTGACAGCTACTGTAGGGTTTAGGATGGTTTAGTCAATCAACCCTGAACCCCAAGTGGTCGTTTTCTATTTCAATAGATGAGATCGAGGGATCAGAAACAGTACATCGCTCTCCTAAACATGCGTCTCAAGAAGGGAGCAACAACTAGAGAACTGTATAAGCGCGAGCTCGCAGCAGGTCTTTGTTGCCCAAGCAGCAGAGGAAGTCCAGACTGCGCAGGTATGGGACCGAGATGAGAGACCCCCATATCCTCTAGGACTACCTAGATCATAGAATGTTTCTGAAATAGGACCCCAGACGCAAAGTAGGTACCCCTAACAAGCGTATGAGAAGCGAGGCAGCTTTTGGCGAGGGGTTTCCGGCTGTAAGCACTTTAGGATAGTACCGGTTTTTTCTCGATTGTAGTTCCTTCTTGTGTCAGCCAATGTTAAGGTTAGGACCCTCTACTAACCAACATACTGATCAACAAATCAGACTATCGGCAGCCATTGGCCGATACCACAGCAGTACGGCTTTTACCGAACCCAAGCCCTTCCAGAAGGAAAAAGCCTAAAGTGGAGCAACAACCCAGCAAAATGCAAGTGTTTCAAAGAACGACACAATAGACTGACGCCCTCACACAAATTTTCATGAAAAACCCTATAACCGTAAGAATAATAACCATGATGCGAATTACAGTAGTAACAATAACAATAATAAGACCTAGCAATAACAGCAATAGTAATCATGGCAATAAGAGTATTAATAACAGTTCTACATGATTCGGAACTGGGCCCGTGTGCAGATCGCGGCGCGTCTGGCCAGCGAAGCAGCCGCTGCCGCGAAGGCCTCTGAAGCGTCTCTGCCCTTCTTCGCACAGCCTTTTAGGGTTTAAGGCTTAGGGTTTAAGATGCGGCTTAGCGTCTTGGGTTTAGAGTGTGAAAAAAGCATGTAGGATGGGGTTTAGGGTTCAGGGTGTTGCGGCCCCTCGATTCCTGGTTCATGCATAACCCGGGTGTAAAAGGGGTGTGAGGGTGGTGGGTGTAGGCTTTAGGGTGTTGCAAATGAGGTAGCCTTAAACCGTTAACTTTTTTGGTTGTGCAACTTTTTTCGTAGTTGAACGGTTAATCTGTTGGGCCAGGGTATTCAGTAGCCGAGACACTCGCAAGGGTGTAGGGATCAGTGTTTACTCTCTTGACTTGAGTCTTCAAAATTGCTTGCCATCAAGGCAAGTCTCTTCGTAGGCTTGTTCTTCGGTCGGTAGCCCAAGCTCCGGATACACAAAGGTCAATGGCAGAGAGGGTTTCTGTGTGAACGGGCGGGGGGTGGGTCATGGTAGCTCCCTGGATCCTTTTTTTCTGGGACCCGGGTTTTTACCGTCGAAGCCTGGCTTAAGGGAAAGGTTGTTTGAGGACCCTCGTCAGTCTGAAACCCTCAGTCCATCAAAGGCTGACGGTTTAGGGTGTATAGGAATAGGGTTGAAGTTGTGGAACTCAGAAACCCAACCAGAAGCTGGAGGGACAGAAACATGTAGTATATTTCGTGTCCATAACAGCATACTGTATTCATTATTATAGCCCTTGACAGTATATTATAGTATGCAGATGCTCAACGAGCATACCTGGCTAGTGTTGGGCGGAGCGTGCTTGGAACATACCAGGCTAGTGCTGTGGACGGAGATCCAGCACCTTGCATACCAAGGTCGAACAGTTCACT
>BGNK01001961.1:9580-39005 GCA_003297005.1 Symbiodinium sp. clade A Y106
ATAAAGGAGCCCTAGTTGCGTGACGCCTCTTGTTGTAAATAAAAATATAGACCCCAACAATCAAATAGGTTGTTTTGTATAAACTTCGCGACAAGGTATTTTGACCGCTGCCCACATACAGATACGCGCATACACATGCTACACATCTGGTGTTGCTCTTGGGCGTCTTGAACCACGACTTCCTGAAAGCTTCCTTTTTGAGAGCATAGCGGCAGATGGAGTTGGCTAAGATCAGCACCTGAGCACGCAATCTACCCTTTGTGCCGCGGCCTAGCTGGGCTTCCGAAGACGTGCGATTTGCCTGTGGCGGATCTGCGGCAACTATGCAATTATGCAATCGTCCTTAGGTAGGTCCCGGACCACATAATTTCGCTCCAGCGGAACAGTCCATCCTCCGATCACTTGCCTTGGCTTGAAGTTCAATCCGTCCACATCCTAGTGACTTGGAGCAACAACCGGTCTGACAGCGTTTGCAACAGAATTTGCTTGCTTGGACAACCAAATGCTTTCACGCTCCCAAGTGGGCTTTCATATCTTTTGCGAGGAGCAAGTCAAAGTCGCTGTCCAAAGGCAGCGATGCACCTAGCAAGGCAAAAGGCTGGAACATCATGTGCAGAGGATTGTCTGCAGGGCTCTGCAGCCGAGAACACCGCGCAATTCAAAAAACACGCACGTCTCAAGTGTCAGACGCCGGTCGTGGCAAGTCACACATGCCGGCACCGAGGATCGCCACCGCAGCCACCTCAACATGAAGGGAAGCAAGAAGCCTGAGATCCGGTGAAGAAGCTGGAAGCATGAAGTGCTGACGACAGGCCAAGGCGTAGCGGAGGAACCGTCCCTGAGCCGATCGCATCGCAGCAAGATGCTCTGGCTGGTTTTCATCTCACCACATGCAGTCGACTTGCTGTTGCATTTCCCGAAGAGTCCTCCTCGAAGGAAGGCTCGGATACAAAGGAAATCCGGCCGGCTCTGCACGACCCTCAGCGCAAAGAGTCTGATCAATTTATCCAACGGGCGTAAACTTCTGCTGCATCAGGAGAATCTTGTCACTTGCAGCATGGGGACTCCGGCTCGCCATTCTGGGTCACGCAGCGCTACGCTGCTACTCGAACTGTGGCCCAAGTGGCTGCAACCCTTGCCATTTTAGAGCAATTGAAGTGAGCTGCTACAGTCTTGGGATGTGAGCGAATGACAAGAGTGTCCAAAACTACATGTTCCCAATGTTGCTGCATCTTTGCTGCGGCGGCAACTCGAAGCATTGTGCCACTGGCGCTGTTAGGGGCAGAACTGACAGAAGTTGTTGTTGTTGTTGCTGTTGCTGTTGCTGTTGTTGTTGTTGACCAAGTCGTAGTAATGGCGGCAATCGGTGTAGTACTCGTAGTTGAATCGTTGACTCGTAATGGAAACAATGATAGTTGAGATAGTTGTAGTAAAAACAGTAGCAGCAGCAGGGGTAGTAGTGGTACTAGCATCTGTAGTAGTAGTCGTCGTGGTGGTAGTACTTGGAGGATGAGGAGAAGAAGGCGGAGCAGGAGCAGCAGCAGCAGCAGTAGTAGTAGTAGTAATATACTAGGCAATGCCGTCCTGCATGTTTAATCAGCAAAGCCAATAACAATATATAACAATAGTCTGAAATGAAGGTAGACGATTCTTGCACGGCAATTTCTGAAGGCTTGAATTCATCATGTTGAGGGGACTTGCTGCAGGGGGAGATAGGGAGCGGGAGAGACATTAACAATGGCACTGCAATTTCAAGAATGATACAAAAGGTTAACAGTTATAATGCATAATGGAAACAGTAATAGCAACAGTACTAACAGTTATAATGACAGCAATCATAATATCAAGAACAGGAGCTGCAACGCACGCTGTTTACTGCTGGTCTTGGCTTGTAGGACTGCAACATGCGCATGGGGTCAGCATCGCACACCCAACGTTTGGGCCTCGACTCAGCTTCAACAGACTCGAAAACCTGCCCACTGGCCTCTTCCTGCTAAAGGCAGCCACTATGTTTGAACGGAGTCTATCCCCGAAAGCATCAGTCTCGCCGAAGTCCTTCGAAGCCGGACCTGGGTCTCAACAAGCTTAGAAGGGCTCCGGATCCGGACCTCACGCTAGCACTAACTCTTTCTTGCCTGATCCTGATGGGCTCGACCTCCTGAAAGGCACAAGCTGAGTGCTGCGCATGCTATATGCTGTGCATGCTAATTATGCTGCCAAGCCGCCCAAATGATCCAGGTGTTGGCGAACGCATTCACCCCACGCGGTTCCGACTCCATGGCGAACAGGAGGCGCAGCGTTGCAAGGCGTGGCGTTGATTTACATGCGCTTGCACGCCACAATTTACCTCAAGCTTTCAAGCATGACGCCATGCTACCTCCTCATACCAGAATTTCATGTTCCTGTTGCGCCTGATGATGCAAGACCCTACCAGAACACGTTGCAACCCTTACATACTTGGATCGTCACACCCGAATCGTCCAGAGATGCTTCCGTCTTTTCCTGAACTAGGCGTACGTCGAACTCCTCACCGGTCGCGCTCTTTAAGGCACCCAGCCTTCAATTCAAGAGCAAGGCGCAATCAAACAGAAGCTACGGGTTCCTTGGCCTTAAGACGGCATGTTGCCATGTCTTCAACAACCCTTCAGCTGCCTGCCCTGACACCTTGCAGAGCCTTCAAACTGCAAGAGCGCCTGCTTTGACCATCAGCAACGACACATGGATATGAAACTGGAACGTGCTTTGATGGAACTGTACAAAGTTGACCGTACTTTGTACCGTCATGGACAAGTGACAAAATTGATTCCGAAATCAGGAAGCTCGTGCAAAGCCAAGTCCGATCTTCCAGCAGTCAGAGGGGCAACGGCTGCCCCAAAAATATGGATAGAGCTACTCTGGCGGCCCGAAGACCAGCTGGCCACTAGACAAACGATGATGATTAATTACGGCAGTGCCTGCACACTTAGAGTCCATTGATTCCCGCCAATCAGCGACGACGCTTGCGAAGCGAACACCGGATTGCTGTCCACAGCTGAAACGGTATCAGCTGCTGGATGCTGCAAGAGTCCTGCAGAACTACACGGCAAATCCGGACAGGGCCTCCTGATGCCTCAGCCTTCGACCTGATGTGAAGTGCTGAAACAGGAGCCAGCACTGGCTCTGGGAGCTGAGGAACCCTTGGCCCTGGCACCGTGGCCGGCATCACCGTTGCCAGGACATTGAATCGTTCCCGCTCCCAGAAAACGGCAGAGCAAACTCTGCAGGCTGACCTCGGAGGTTGCAGCTTCCCAAAGCCTCCAGAGTTGTCAGACA
This sequence comes from Symbiodinium sp. clade A Y106, assembly GCA_003297005.1. Taxonomy (NCBI): domain Eukaryota; class Dinophyceae; order Suessiales; family Symbiodiniaceae; genus Symbiodinium; species Symbiodinium sp. clade A. The sequence continues at coordinate 12,893 of BGNK01001961.1, forward strand.
GGGCGGAGTCCATAGCTGCAAGCAAAGGTGGAAGGATGTTAGCCTGCCCCGCCGAAGCACTACATGCCCAAATCCGACATGCGTTCTTGGCCGGCGCCTTTTCTGGCATTGGGAAGGCTGGCTTTGGGAAGGCTTTGTGCTCCTTAAGGTGATTGAGAACAAACCGTGTTGGAGGATCCTCATAGGCTTTGTCGTAGGAAAGCGCATGCATAAGGACAAAATGTAGGGTGGTAAAGTCAGGAATTGAGGTGGGGTGGCATTTGGAGCACACGTGCATGTTGAGCGACTGGAGACTGGACTCTTTCAAAGTCCAGGCCAAGCTCGGCCCTCCAGGCGCTTGCAAGGAGTCACTATGCCAAGCCAACAGACGCAAAAACGGTGTGGTCACCTGCAAACAACGCGGCGGCATCTCCACCACTTCTAGGCTTGGGGGCCTTGTGAACTCTTTCGGCAACATTCGGTGCTCGAGCTCACCTGGCGTTTTGCCATACCTGGATGGTCTGTGGGCGAGCGGACCACGCAGAGGGAGCCAGGGTCGGCAGAACGCAGCAGACGCAGGCATTTCCTGAAGCTCAAGGAAGACAAAGGCCCCGAGGCCTCGTGCAGGCGAAAGCCGCTCGAGTGTGGGCACTGACAAAGCCTCCTGTTCGAGCGCAAGCCCGGGTTCCTCGAGCGAGTCTGAAACCAACTTTGCCGGCAACGGAACCACATGCTTGTTGAGCAAATCGCAAGACTCTGCCTGCTCGCGTGTCAGTAAACAGGGGTAACAACCAGGTTGCGCCTGGGGGCTGGCCCGCTCGGACGTCAGCAAACAAGGGTAACGCCGGGGGGGCTGGAACCTTTCGAGGCAAGCCGGATGTGCTTCGAACTTTGCGACGCACTTCACATGAACCTGGGCGTTGCATCGGGCCAGGGCGGCATGCGGAAACCGAGACTGGCAGACCTTTCGGGCAAACCTGAGACCTCTGCGGGAACTCCATGACCTCAGAAGCTTCAGAACCGCCTGGAGGGAGCGAAGCAAGGCTTTGACCTGGACCTTGCTGCTTCTGGAAGCGATGGGTCTGCTTGACCCTGCAGCTCTCACGGCACCGGCGGCGCCAGCGGCGCGAACTTGCTCGCGAGCAAGTTCGGGAGGATGGCAGCTTGAAGACTGCTCTGCCACAAACAGCCCCTGAAGCTTACGGATTCCAGTCCTTGACGTCGAACCAACCCCATCAATGGAGCGCATGTTCACGAGCGACTCAGCAGGAAGCCCAAGAAGGACGTGAGGAACTAACCACAGCCGACAGCCCGAGGGGAGCGAACACAACGCAGCGAGCATGAAACCAACTTCCCGATGAAGAATGAAGCTCAAGGGACTCAGACGAGCAGCTTCAAAATCTTCAAAGTCCGGGCCCGAACCGCAATGCAGAATCTTTTGAGGCGCAGATATTTGCTGCAGAGTGGGTGTCCTGAGACCTTCCTGCCCTCCCGAACGGCTCCGGTGCCATGGCTTCGATGAACTACACTCCCGAAGCAGGCAAAGACCGGAAGGAAGTATGCTATGCCCCTTGCACACGAAACCCACATGCACGAGGAAGCCTCCAAGATTTGAAGGCAGCAGTGGATGTGCACAACTGCCATCGAGACCCGAACAAACCCCCAGACAGGCTTGCATGCTGTGAAACACAAGTGCCGGCAAGCGCGTAAGACTTGGTAATCTCCAGGTGTGGCTTTCGACGCACATCTGGCTGACAGTTGTGCTTGAGCAGTGATCCCCAGCCCTGACTTTGACCCGAAGAGTTGAAGACACAGGGCGCGAGCGGCACGAGGTCAGGATGGACGTCAGCCTGCGAAAGGGCTTCACGGAGTCGACTTCAGCGAAGGTGCTCATGAAAAAAGAGACTAGTTGCTGCCCTCCTGCGTGCGGCTTGAGCCCTGAGGCTATGCAGGCTTTCATGGTCCCCAGCACCTCTCCGCGCTTCATCGGATTCTGCGAGAGCTTGAACTGAGACGGATGCCACAGGAGCGTAGCAGTGGCATGCAGGCCACGCCATAAGAAAGCACTAAGCTTGCAGGACTCGGCTGTGAGACCACAATCCACGGCAGATATGAAAAGCGTGACACCGGGGCGAGTGCCAGACGGTAGGACTGGGACTGGGCCTTGCCGGTGCGTCGTCACGCTGACCAGGGCGGCGCCTGGAAAAACCTGGGCCTGGGCTTGGACTTGGCTCACTCTCCGTGCTGTCGACGTGCACTGGCACGTCGCCAGGACACGTCGCAACCGTTTCAGATCCAGGCAAGGTGTAATGGGCACCATGCTCCGGTCCGGGCTCGGGCTCTGGGGTGAGGTATCGAGCAAGTCATCTGTCAGCACCAACATCGTAATCCTCATCGCCGAGCGCCGGCATGTCTCTGATGAGAGGCCTACACTGTGCACGATAGCGTTCCGAAGCAAATGCAGCACCGATACACAGCACTGCGGAGAGCACCGCATTGTGGCACCGTCTTGTCTGGCACGGCCGAGTCCGAGCCGTCGACTCTCCATGGCTTTGAACCCTGCCGGATTCTGGATTAAAGTGGGCATCTGCATGCAATCTTTTCTTACAATTCTCACGTGTCCAAGATGCAGCTTTGGGACGCTTAGATGCAGTATCAAACTCGTTAGGACGAGATCGAGAGCAACGCCAAGTGGCGAGACGGAATGAGCTGCATGCAGGCGCACAAAGGGAACTTGTGCCCTCGTCGCTCTGCACTGCAGAAGAGCACGCGGTGACTTCCTGAAACCACTGTCCCTAAAGTAATGATAGGAAGCCGCAGAAGCAAAACGTCGTGACTGGCAACTTAGACCTAGAGCTTTACGGAAATCCACACGTGCAGTTGCGCCCCAGCTCCTCTTACCAGGCACTACCCTCCACGAACAGATGCCAAGCACAGGCCTCAGCACAAGCAAGAACTTCAAGCCTCTGCGACTTGAAGAGAAACGTCGCGCATGTATCCTTTGCATCCTACTAGTATGTGTGCTCTGCATCCGGCAGGATACAATGGCAGAGAGGTCTGAACCACCTCCGGGCTGGCTCTTCTGACTGACCTGGAGCTCTGGTGACACGAAGCTGAGAATGCGCATTGAAGTGCGGCGCAGAGAAGGCTTGCAATGGTGAAATACAAGCCCGACATCAAGTGCAGCCAGAGCGTGCACTAGAGTGGACAGACGGCGAGCTAAAGGCTGCGAGTCCGGTGCTTCTTTCGGTCCTCTCCGCATGAGACTAAATGCACTAGCCCGAGCAATTCGGCTGACATTCGTAGGTGCAGTAGGTTTCAGTATCTCATCACATGATTTTGACATCGCAGGCTTCTTCCTGAGCTGGACTTGTGCTGCCAACGTTCTTAGTCGCGTTGGCCTTCGCTGTGCAACTTTCTGCAAAAGACGGAGACTCTTGATGCACAACCTTGCACGTGCTGGAAGGGAGCACGTGGTAGCCACCTGCTGTGCGGAACTTGACCAAACGGCGCCACCCCTCGAAGTACAGGGTCCCTTTTCCGAAAGCTTTGTTCGGATGCAGGGTCCCACCGAGGCGCAGTTCACCACAAAACTGGAGTTTGGGCGCAGGCTCGGCGGGAAGGGACAGTGGAAGTCCAACCTGCAGGCCACGAGTTTGGCGAGCAACCCCTCGATGGCGACAGCCATATCCTAGGCCAAGCGGAGCTGGTCCAAAGCTGAAGCAAGCCGGGCAATCTAACATGTGCTCGTTTCTGCTTCCTGGGCCCGCGACTCTGTCAGCCATGTCTCAGGGTGCAGGCACAATGGAAAATTGAGTAGGCTTCAGGCTCACTTACGGAACAAGTTCTTTGCGATCCAAGCACGCCTCACTGAATAACGACAACATAGACATAACACCCATGTGGATCATCCTACAAGGCGGACGAGACATCGTCCACCGCCTAAACCTGGAGCCTAAACGAACGGCAGATCCAGTTTCAAGAGCCATCTCGCCCCTGATACATCCTGTGAATTCGTGCTCTTCAGCGAGTGACATGTCAATGTATTCTGGTCGTTGGTTTCATGAGGACACCGACCACACTGGCAACGCACCAACCAAATCGAAAAGAGCCGCAAGAAACTAGGACTGACACCCCAAAAACCATCAATATGGGTGTGCTGCGAACATGCTTTCTGCTGCCGCTGCCACATCTCTGAAGGCGCCGGACCTTCCTGCTGCGTCAAGAATTTGATGAGCATGTGCTTGTCCAACCACTTCTTGAGAAAGATATCCTGTAGGTGCTGATGAGGCTTCCTGTGATGGGCTCTGTCTGGATTGGCCCATCCGGCAATGGTGCAAGCACAGACCACATTTTGCTCGATCTGCTCGACCGTCATGCAGGGGTCCTGGTGCAATGGATGCAATGGATACCTCGCACCCCAGCGATATATATATATATATATATATCTATATATATATATATATCTATATCTATGCTCTCGGGTCCCGGGCTCCCACCCCCCCNCTTGTCGACTCATGTCGCCGTCTAGAGCAGCACAACATCATGATCAGTATCACCGGTGCCACAGCAAGAAGTAAGATAAGGAGTAACACATAAGAACTTCTAGAACGGTGGATGCGGGCAGCACGACCATGGTAAACGGGGCCTCGTTCATCAGGGGACTACGTGTTCAAGAAGCGAATGTGTTCATATAGTTCATTTACATATATATATATGATGCAGGTGCCACCCCAAGCAAGGGCTGGAAGCGGGGAAGCCAAACAACACCTGGAAACCAAACAAGAAGACTGTGCCAGGGACGGCCAAATAGGTTGGGCGGGGGTGCGGGGTACAACTGCGAACAAGGCCACCCAAAGCCGAGGGACGCGCGGGGGAAGGAGCAAAGCCTCAGTCAGGGGCATACAGATGAGGGGGCGGGAAGACTACCACCACAGGCCCCACACCACAGGGCCTACATTTCAGCATCTTCGGTATTGCGCCCAATACAATACAGTGCGGAGGATGTACTGACCCTAGTCATGCCCCATACCGCGAAGTGTGGTATAAACCCATATATTTCAATACACATGACAGAAATACGGTACATACACGGTCNACCCTAGTCATGCCCCATACCGCGAAGTGTGGTATAAACCCATATATTTCAATACACATGACAGAAATACGGTACATACACGGTCCAGAATATATAACATACAATATCTTGAACATGTGCAGTATCCTGCAACACAATGAAATGAGACGGAATTTGACCTAACATGATAGAATACAGCGTTTTTCAGAATGACATAATACACCATATCACATTATGTTTTTTTTCAGTGTATTTTTTGCAACAATACATGATGTAACAGATCATGCTTTACACTGGTATAGTATCGTAAAGTACCATATAACATAACCCATGATAGAACATGTTATGCTCCAATACAATATGAGTTAAGCTGGCATGGTACAGTAAAAAGTTTGATGTGATGTAATACGCAGTAACTGACAACCAGATGCATGCTTTATATGACAAAATACAGTGAAATACCATCAGATATAGCGTGGTATGTCTTAACCTATTATCTGCCAGTATGAGAATGTCAAGAATCACAATTAACCATACCAAGATGTTCAACATGGTACAACTTAATGACGCGGTATAGGGTGAGATGATATAATATCTGGCCAAGCTTTTGTCACCATGTGCAGTATACTCTCATGTTTTATGATCCGTTATGATCTATTTCTAACTCAAAATAACTCATGCAGCAAAAAAGACAGTACAACACAATGTTTGCCATAATATGATACCAGTAGCAGACTAACATATGCGACACAGCATGGTAGAATATCATTTCGTGGGCTTGTGTATTATGTTAACTATGTAAAATGCAATTGGTAACACAATTTCACATATGACACCCTTTATAGTATAGCATAGTACAGGAGAGTAGAGTATAGTAACCTGTAAACGTTTAGTGTAGTATACATTAGCATAGCATTTTCACATCCTATAGTAACGTCTATGGTCTACAGTATAGTCTGCAATATAGTCTGTAGTATAGTCTTATGGTCGATAGTGTAGTCTGCAATATTGGTCTGTAGTATAGTCTAGAGCCGACAGCATAGTCTACATTAGATTCCAGTTCGGTTTCGTATATAGTCGAAAGTATATAGATGTTACATAGTATCACACTTTTGTATGCATTTGCAAAATCTTCAGCAACTGTGGGATAGGGGACAATAACATCTTGAACAATATGTAAGACAAGACAACATAGTTCAATATGGTATAACAGAATACATCATGAATTAAGGATCCTGCTTGCTTTAGGCGCTTTGACTGTTGACGACTTGGTGAACCGAAGTGGGCATCAATGTGTCGTGCTGTCAGTTCTCACACTCGTTACGCCAGAGGCCTGACCATACTTATATATATATATATGGATATAGATCGCTCTGTGAAACAACTGTTGATTACGTAATATTTAACCTGTAGTGGGGTTAGGCAGGAGTGCGTTTCGAAACACAACGTTTCGAAACACGCGCCTGCCACGGCCCCAACCCAGTAACCCACTGACCCATTGACCCATTAACCCATTAACCCATTCATCTGGCCTAATGGACTTAGGAGGCCCCAACCCATTCACCCATTAACCCAATGATTCTGGCCTAATGGACTTAGGAGGCATGAACCCATTAACCCAATCATTCTGGCCAAATGAATTTCCATTAACCCATTAACCCAATAACCCAATCATTCTGGCCAAGTGAATTTGGGAGTAGAGTCCATTCCCACTTGGGCAAATCATTGGGTTAATGGGTTAATGGGTTGGGCACATCATTGGGTTAATGGGTTAATGGGTTAATGCAAGTTCATTTGGCCAGAATGATTGGGTTAATGGGTTCATGGGTTGGGCACATCATTGGGTTAATGGGTTAATGGGTTGGGTCCCCACTTGGGCAAATCATTGGGTTAATGGGTTCTGCCCAGCATCATTGGGTTAATGGGTTAATGGGTTGGGTTGGGGCCTCCTACGGATCGGTTTCGAAACAAACACGAGTTTCGAAACCAGATAGCAGAATTGAGAACAGAAGAGCGAAGTTACAAAANTACGGATCGGTTTCGAAACAAACACGAGTTTCGAAACCAGATAGCAGAATTGAGAACAGAAGAGCGAAGTTACAAAAATGCAGGGGTGGGGGAATGACTACCTACCCATATATATATATGATGATGATGATGATCACCCCAAAAAATCAGCGTCACGCTCTTGCTGCAGTTGCAATGGACCCTGATGTGCTGAGGACAGCTGTGGCACTTTAGCAACATGTCAGGCTGCATGTTCGCACCTCTCTACATTGTCCCTGTCTGCTAGCTTTACAACACCTGTGGCATGTCTGCGTACAACATGCTTCGGCTACGCCTGTTTCATTCACGATGAAACTAAATCTCCGAAATTGACTGAAATTTCGACAGCTCGGTTTCTCCGTTAATTGCCAGTCGCACAGACGATTGGGCCAAGTTTACTTTAATTGTTTGTCGACCATTTCCTCTTGCTACGAACGTCAACCTTCAAAACATCTGCAGCTAAAACGCTGGAACACATGCGGCAGACCAAATCTTGCGCTACAAACGAGTTCGAGGAAAGGTACGCGCAACAAAACATGTGCTCACAATGCTCAGCGAACAGCCACCAGATGATGCGGTCCCCAAGGCTACGTGAATGTTTCTTGAGATGAGCAAAAATCAAACGAAAACCTGCACACGCTTCAAAGTCTTAGGGGCTCAGCTTGTGTTTCATCTAATCCCCGTGGCTATCACCAGACGGCTCCCCCCTCGCCGCATGATTGAAACTGGTGCCCAAGCAGGCTTCAGCAGGGGACTCAGCCACGTGGCGATCTGATTTTTCCGACCATTACACATGTCATGTGGAGGTTTCATGGGTACGGGTCGCCGAAAACCTAAACATGCTTCGTAAGGACTTGGGATTCCGGGGGTCCGAGGAAATCATGCAAGACGAAGATCACAAGCCTTCAAACAAACAACATGGGAGATCAGACGTGACAATGGATGCCCAGAAAATTGCAATAACACCCGAAACTTCGAAATCCTCGAAGCCTCGGAACCGGGAAGCCTCGGAACCGGGAAACCTCGGAACCTCGAGAGCTGGAAACCTTGAGCCTCGGAACCTCAAAACCTGGAAACCTGGAAAGTTCCAAACCTCCAAGCCCTTAAAACTTGCAACCTCGAAAGCTCCAACAAGTTCGAAACCTCCAAAACTCGAAAGTTCAACACCATTTCGAACCTGGAAACCTTGATACCTCGCAACTTTCATTGTCATGTCATGTCTCTGAAAAGTGCCACAAATCACGCCACTATGGAAACCGAATACAACTCAATTAGCTTCCTTGGAAGAATGGGTTGAAGGGGGTCCTCAAGGCCGTTAGATGCGCAGCTCTGCATCACACGTGGCGGTGCTGGTCATGCAGGAAGTGGATGCGCAGTCAGCAAGATAGTTACGTACGCGCCCACCAAGCCACATAAGCCCATCACAAACGTCTTCTCTAAAGCATTGCACTTCGAACCAGTCTGAAAAGCACCAAGAGTTGGTGCTTGCACGGGCCCACTTTGCATTCACGCCACGACCGCGGCTCCCATCGCGATCACGATAGACTGGAGGATCAAGCCTCCTCGGCTCGTTGATTGGCATCCTGCCTCCGTACGGCATGTGCCGGTATTTCGAAGCACGCCAAGAGAGTGCATTCCTGCTCAGTTCGCGGGAGCAACATGGACTGCAAAAACTATTGGCATTCTGCCCTCTCCCGCCTTCTGGCATGTCGCCTAACTTTCAAGAAGGCCTGCACAAGCTCAATTGCTTTGATCTGAGTAACCTATAACCCTCACATTGGTCAACATACCCTGCCTCGTTAGATACGCTGCAAGCCGCGCGGCAAGTGCTGCGAAGTGCCCAACTCTCCTCTGCCTCAGCCGGGATCGGTCTCGCCAACACACCAGGGATCAATCAGATTCAATCAATCAAGAATGGAACTCGGACAGTTGCACCTCGCTGGCCTTATCCTTTTTGGGAGCAAACCAAAGTCAAGCAAAGCTAGCAGAAGAGAATTGACATCGACATTGCTGTCTCAGGGCTTCCGACGTCACGCAAGATGACCGTGAAGGCTGATACCACGTGGCATGCATGAGAACAGCTGCCTCGTTGGTGGGCGAAGCAAACAGTAGTAGTATATGTGGCTGGCGGCAATAATGATAAGGCATGCGAGGACGACGAAGGCACATGAATGATAATTGACAGGCGGACCGCGGATACGAAAGTGGATAGACATGACTGGTGGCAATGAGAATTATGCAAGGAGGCAGAGACGGACGATGATGATGATGATGATGCGACTGCTGGCGACTAGGATGATTACTGCAACAATGACCATGACAATGATGAGGAACATGATGCTGAAGACGCCGAGGAGGAAGCAACAGTAACAGCAGCTCGATGATGATGCTAGTGGTGGTGGTGGCGGCGGCGGTGGTGCTGTTTCTGGTGATGATGATTAGGATATCTGTGATGATGAAGCAGCTGCTGCTTTTGCTGCTGAAGATGGTGAGGATGTTGCTGACAACATCACGAAAACTGACATATCGATGAGGATGACGCTCAGGACCTTAATGACGATAATAGCAACGATGATGGCTGCTATGTTCACTTGTAACCTGCTCGCTACACAGAGTTGGGGAAATTGCTGCAGGGAAATCTGTTGCACAGCTTGCAAGAAACCTGCCCATTTAGCTGAGCTCAAGCACTGGAATGTAGAAAGACGTGTGCTTGATGCACCTTGCGAAAACTTTTCAAACAGCGGTAATGTGCAACAGCACCTTGCGTCAGCCAAGTCACTCTGGGAACAAAGCGTCCAAGCCCAAAAGCGCTGGCAAAACCGGCGCCAACACGATACCTCACCAATGTTTGACTTGAGCAATGGCAGCGCACGTGCCTGCGTGATCTGGGGGTCCGGCTACCTTCAGCACCTCCACTGTTTCCAGGGCTCTGCAACTCTACGTGACGGCAGCTCTGAACACAAAATTCGTCCAACTGCATGCGCTGGCAAACTCAACTCACGCAGACCATGCACTACGAAACTTCGCCGTTACCTCTATGCCTGCCTAACATGTTCGCGCAAAGGGTTTTCGCTGCCATGCAAACAACTTGATTCAGTGACGGATCGCAGCAGACGAACCGTCCTCACACTACGGAGCCATTGGCGCTCCCTTCAGCTCAACAGCTCATGCAAATGCACGAATCGGATGGGAACAGCAGCTTGACAGTTGCGGGAAGATTCGGAACCCAGCTCGTACCGCGCACGCGCGCAGCTGGGCCGGGTGACAGCGCAACGGACACGTGAGAATGCTGGGCATGTCCATCTCCAAAGAGTACAACCTGGCACTGCCGGCACTGCTGGCACTGATAGCACCTACACAGCTGAACGAACCTCCAAAATCCAGTCACCAGGGTAGAGCATATCGGAGGCGGAAGCCTGATGGTGTCATTGCTGAGAATAATGATTATAGTGATTAGTGGTCACCACTGTTTGTCAACCAGTACCTTGCCGGAGCTTCAGCAACATCGCACCTTCAACAGACAGCTCAGAGCTGTTCGTCACGCGGTCATGCGAAGAAGTTGGGCAACACCATGAGGCTCTGTCTCACAGCAGCAACAGCGAGCAACGGTGACAGAGTAGATGGCGCTTGAGCAACCTGGAGTTTGAACAACTTGCAGACGCAGCGCTAAATTCAATTAACAGCTTAGCGCTGGGCTCCACGACTGCTGATTTGCGCGCAGGGCGCTCACGACCTGCTGTCTGGCAGCCCTGGCTTCTCAGCAGCCGTGAGTTCGGCACGAAGCGCAAACATGTGCCTGAAGAGCCACGTGGGGCGCCGCGGCGATGGGCGGAATCCAAAACTCGACTGATGGCAGTGGGCTTTCCTCGTCGTGCCATACCGGGGAACCCTCGCCATCCTCACACCCATCCAGGACGTACCCAGACTCGGCTTCCGTCAACAAGTACGTCGTTTCAGTGTAGCCGGGAGCCTCACGAGGCAAAACATCATCAGCTAAAAGCCTGTTTACCTGTTTACCTTCCTTCGGAAAGGCACTGCCTGCTTTGACACGTGCATGACATCAACCAGCCATATGCGGCGCTCTACCTGAATAAGCGGGGTACAGTTCCCGAGGCTCAACCAGACGCAGAGTTTCGCCGTCAATGCCTCAGAAGGAGTGTGGCCATCGTAAGGCCTCAACCTCAGCATTTGGTTTTCTGCTTTGGATGCTTTGGACTGTTTCGACAAAGCTCCCGCTGCAGGGATATCGCACTGTCACAGGGAAGCCTCACGTGGCTTCAAAACGACATCGCCTTACAGAAGTTGCATGCTTCCAAGGTCTTCCAAGCTCGGTACGGGCCGAGAACCAGCATCACGTGCCCATGCTTGTCATCCAATCGAGCCATCACGGCGCCGATGTTCACCTGCGTCACGCCGTGCACAGACGATGGAAGTCTAGATGGATCTCGGAACCCACGAACACAGCATTAGCCTTATTAGCCTCAGCGGGTAGCTTAGCTGGGGTATGAACTGCTGACCAAGATAGGATTCAGGAGGCGCGAGCTCCGCTTGCGCAGTTTTATGCGCGCATACGCCGGTTGTTGTTTGAACAGTTCACAAAGCAATTACGGCGCTCTCATGGCAACACGCAAAACTCGCCATACGTGACGGCGCATTGCCCATCGTTGCCCCACATGCATGCTTGCAGCGCTTGTTCGCAGAACGCGTCCTTATCAAGATCCTTTGATCGGAAGTGGATGTCGTGCAAACCCTCACTGCACCCTGAAACATTGCCACAGCGCAGGTTGGCAGTTGGTCCAATCGCTCGCGAAACCACATCACACACATCAGCACACATTCTGGCAACATGCAACACACAACGTGCTGCGACGACTGGCGCACCTGTTGCAAAGCAGCCGGCCTGAAGAACACAGGTTTCTCAAGCCAAGCAATGCTTCATGAACGTGGCAACGATACCTCGTGGCAAACCCAAATCTGCCAAGCAGTCTGCTGAGCCAAGGCACATTGTCGGGACTGGTGGTAGAGTTTCCGGGTCGGCATCAGCCTTCCACATCATGCAAAATTCCTCGACCAGCGCAGGCTCTGGCTCTCAACGCGCCGTCACAACATTGACCACGTCGCAAGACACATAAGATACCTGAAGGAGGGCATCTGGTTGTCTCAACCCCAACTTTCCGCTGCTTTCCGGCGGCGCACTGGATCTTCTGAGCAGCTGTGTGGATCTGGGGCGGCTTGCGTGCGCCTTTAAACATGTCATATCGTGAGTCATATCGCAAAAGTCTCGTCCACGCATAGCCAACAAAGGAGGCTTCGAAAAACGCCCATCATCGCGGACAGGGGCTTCAGGCGTTCAAGCCAACATCGAAGCTGGGCCACAACAGCTACGCTGCAGCGCACACTACATGGTTCGACCTCTTTGCACGGTGGGTTCTTCATGTTCGGCTGACGGAATTGCGCACGCGCCAGAAGTGGTGGTTTTTCAACACACTGTGCATATGCAGCGTGAGCAGCTGCCCTCGCCAGCGTAAAGCTGGTGGCCGGAACCTCAAGGTAGCCTACAGCGTATTTATACAACGAGCAACAGCAGAAAGGCTTTGGGCAGGCTCACCATATGATTTTGACATCGCAGGCTTCTTCCTGAGCTGGACTTGTGCTGCCAACTTTCTTAGTCGTGTTGGCTTTCGCTGTGCAACTTTCTGCAAAAGACGGAGACTCTTGCACGGGTCTCGGCACATCTCTGATACGAGCATGCCACATCATGCCACGACTTTCGTTCAATGCCTCAAGTCTTACCGTGCACGCAGACATATGCGTACAGCAACTCCATCAGGTTTCATGCTGGGTTGCTCTTGATCTCTACGTATGTGGACTTCAGCAAATTCACGGTGAAGAGGCTAAGGTATATCATGTACTGATGAAAGCAGTCCGAGGCTTTGTCAGGCAGGAAAGGAGGGTCAGCTCAGAGTTCGACACTTGTACCNATCATGTACTGATGAAAGCAGTCCGAGGCTTTGTCAGGCAGGAAAGGAGGGTCAGCTCAGAGTTCGACACTTGTACCTGAACGACCTCTCCATTCCGATGTAGTAGCGGCTCTTCGACGTTGCACGCTGTCCACACATCTACATTCGCAGATATGTCAGGAGCACATCGCTCGAAGCGACCACTGCACCTTGACACTGTAAGACACAGGCACACTACACTTGTACTAGAACATCAACACCACCAAACATACTCAAGCAATGCAACTGTAGCATACTTAGTATACGCCATCATACTCTGCAATCTGGGAATTCTTGTCAAGAACAAAGCTCAAGGTTTAGTGTGGTGATTGTTCCAGTGGCAGGACAAGGGATCAGCTTCTGAGCGTCGAGAAATAAAAACTAAGAATCAAGGCAGAGGGTCCAGTCGGCTAAAGGATGCTTTTCATACCGCCTTTTTGATACTGTCTCTTAGGAGTCTCAATGCTTCAGCCCAGGTCCCTCTGCATAGCTTCGCGGCAGCAACTCCATCAGGTTTCATGCTGGGTTTCTCTTGATCTCTATCTATGTGGACTTCAGCAAATTCACGGTGAAGAGGCTAAGGTATATCATGTACTGATGAAAGCAGTCCGAGGCTTTGTCAGGCAGGAAAGGAGGGTCAGCTCAGAGTTCGACACTTGTACCNATCATGTACTGATGAAAGCAGTCCGAGGCTTTGTCAGGCAGGAAAGGAGGGTCAGCTCAGAGTTCGACACTTGTACCTGAACGACCTCTCCATTCCGATGTAGTAGCGGCTCTTCGACGACAGTGTGGGACACAAGGGCCTCCACCCATCCTCTCTGGTAAATCAGGATGGTCGACCCCTTCGGAAAACAACGCCTCATGCGTTCTGGATGAGTAACCACTGTGCTGCCTGACACCTCCACAGAGAAGCCTTCTGGCAGCTCACTAACAACTCGTCCAGCCTTCCACTGGCGATCGCCTTCCTCAACCAGCACGTGGACATCGTCATTTTCCTCGAAATTGGGCATCAAATGGCTAAGGGGTAGCTGGTGAAGGCTGCGCTCCACCAAGACGGTCACCAAAGATCCCGGACTAGACCCAGTGCCTGGATCTACCACACTGCCAGAAACGATCTTGCCATGCAGTCGAAGCAGTACAGGGTCTCCGACCCCGTAGACGCTGTCTAGGAAGGCGTTTGATGACGAGGTGCCTTCGGAAAGTGGAACGATCGTGAAGGCGGCACTTACGTCACCCACATCACCATGAGAACGATTCTGGCTTTTGTGGGCCCTGAGGTCTTCACACTGCGCTACCTCCTCATCAGAATCGAAGGAAATACCCATGAGGTCGCATTTCCTTTGCAAGTCGTCCTCGTGGGATATGTTGTCACCCTCGAAGCCGATCCCGGCGAGGTTGCACTCGAGCACAATCTCTGGCGGCAGGTCGGGCAGCACTGCGTTGTTAATGACAGATAGGCGGATGCTGCCTCGGCCCTTCTTGGGCAGGTTCACGAGCTGGCTAAAGTCTGGTTTTTCGATGGAGACGCTGACGTAGGCGCCTTCAAGCTTCACCCCCCGCTGGAATAATTCGATCTCGCCTTCAAAGCCGCTCTCTAGGATGGACGCCACTGGCAGGATGGCACTGCCAACCAGGCGCAATCCCTCAGACTTGTGAGACTTCGCGTACACGACGGCAAGGAGTGCTTGTTGGGCCATGATGCCATCCAGGCAAATTTCGGCATCTGATTCATGTCCGTGGCGAAGGTCATTGGTCACCGTGGCAGTTTCAGGGTGCCCGGCAATCTCCCACATCGCGCAGAGGTCGTGAGACTTGTAGGCTTCCAGCTGCTTCTTGAGCGTGTCGCCTGACACAGCCATCTTCCGCAAGGTCACCTTGTAACGGTGGTCATCCATCTCGTGGAAGGGAAGGTGATCATCCAAATCGATGTTTGTGGCTCTCAGTAGTAGAAGCACGACTGTGGCCATGAGCGTGGGAGTCACGATCAAAGTATTGGCCAAGGTCTGCAATGCAGAAAGCATCCAATCAAGGCCATTCTCGAAACTGACGCTCGCTTGGAAGATGCAGACGGTGATGAGGCAGAAGAGGAAGTAAGCGGTGATGATTGTCCAGAAAATGACGTGCCGCAGCTGAAGTTCCAGCCCACGGAGCTTCTCGAAGAGTGGCATCAGGGCGAAGAATGGAAGCAGCCCGACAACCATCGAGACCCAAGCCACCACGATTGTCTGGACGGCTTTCCTCAATGGATCGAAGTTGAATTCGCATCCTTCTTCTCCCCTAGCTACTGCGCCCTGATTGTAGAAAGCAGCAGCGACAGCAAGCCCGCTGTAGAACTTGCAGAGCATGACGGCCCCGCGCTCCACGCAGGTAACACGCAACGCAGGTTCAAGCACACGGAACCACTGGCAATAGGTGGTGTACAATGAAATGAGTTGCCGACACGGATCAGCGTTGTGGAAGCGCTCCAGGAAGTGTCTGGCTTCAAGGTGTAGAGCCGTTTGCCCACTCACCTTGTAAAGAGAATGGAGGAACTCGTAGTCTACACCTAGTTGGGCCTGAACCATTTTCCGATGCACGATCTCCGAGGCCATCCTCCGGACTCCCGATTTTTGGAGCTCTTGGCTGAGCTCCACAAACTGTCGTAGCTTTGCTAAGATAACAAACTCCTTTTTGGCTTGCTCCATCAGCATCTGGCGAGCCGTGTCCTTGCGCAGCAACTTCTTGAGCCGGTCTTCGTATTCTCGGTCGGCACGGCGGGCGCGCAGGAGCAAGGCAACACCGGCTACGAGTGTCGCCCATGTTGTGATGGCAGGCCATCGGACCACCCACATCAAATTCTCCTCTGCCACCAAAGCCTTCAGGCCCTCCAGAGAGTAGATCTCCGCGGCCATTGAGCATGCGAAGGTCGCCCCAACAGCACGGAAGATGACGCTGAAGAGGCTGGGCTTCCGAGGGGGCAGCGGCTCGAGAGCAGCCTCGGGATCTCCGTTGCTGGCGCTGAGGATTGGGAGCTGATCGAACCTGATCTGACAGGTCATCGTGCCATTTGCAGCTTCTTCCAGCGTCATCCCGGTTGTAGACCAGTAGCTCTGGACGTCATCCCAGTAAGCACATACGGCATTGGTGCGCGTGTGGGCTTGCATGCTGACCCTCAGGGGATCAGAGGAGAAGTTGTGAGTGATCGAGCCCGCAGAGTTGTAGAAAGACAGACTCAGGGGTTCAGCAAGGATCTCTGTGTTGGCAGCTTCGGCCAAGCTCTCCAACATCTCATAGGCAAAGGAACCGTTTGTGAACGTGGCCAAGCTGAGGACGATGGGATCATCCGGGTCAGTTTGCATGGAGCGAAGGAAAGGAACTGGCAGATGGATCTCCACCGACTCGAACTCAACCTCCACGGCGTTGTCAGTAACGCGGTAGGCGTAGGCGGCAATGTCAGATCCATCTGAGCCCTTGGTCACCACCCGCAGCAGCAAGTCGTCATTCGTTCCGTTAGGTGGAAGCAGTTGCGCAACCTTCATCTCATCAAGCATCTTGTATACGTTCTGGACGGAGCGGGCCTTTCGCATGCTGAGATCCTGCACGCTGCGGCTGACCGCCATGGCGAGTACGGCACTGCTGCCTGCAGTGAAGGTCTGGGTAGTTCTCGATGTGGTGGAGGTCGTTGATGTCAAGGATGATGTGGTGGAGAAGCTGCTAGATGTAGGCTGGAACTGCTAGACGTGCTGGTGGATGTGCTTGTTGTGGAGCTGGTCGTTGTAGTGGTGGATGTGGTACTCGTGATTGAGGTACTTGAACCAGTGCCTGTTGTAGAGGTGCTTGAGGTGCTGCTACTGGAGGTGCTTGTTGACGAGGTCGATGAGCTTGTTGGAGAGCTGCTCGATGTACTTGTTGACGAAGTTGATGTGGTGCTCGTGCTTGTGGATGTGCTTGTTGTGGAACTGCTAGAGGTACTCGTCGATGAAGTCGATGTGGTCGTTGTAGAGCTGCTGGAAGTGGATGTGGACGATGTTGAAGTGGAAGTGGTGCTTGTCGACGTGCTTGTTGTGGAACTGCTAGAGGTACTCGTCGATGAAGTCGATGTGGTCGTGGTAGAGCTGCTGGAAGTGGATGTGGACGACGTTGAGGTGGAGGTGGTGCTTGTCGACGTGCTTGTTGCGGAACTGCTAGAGGTACTCGTTGATGAAGTCGATGTGGTCGTTGTAGAACTGCTGGAAGAAGATGTGGACGATGTTGAAGTGGAGGTGGTGCTTGTCGACGTGCTGGTTGTGGAACTGCTAGAGGTACTCGTCGATGAAGTCGATGTGGTCGTTGTAGAACTGCTGGAAGAAGATGTGGATGACGTTGAGGTGGAGGTGGTGCTTGTCGACGTGCTTGTTGTGGAACTGCTCGATGTACTCGTTGATGAAGTCGATGTGGTCGTGGTAGAGCTGCTGGAAGTGGCTGTGGTGCTTGTGCTGGTTGATGTGCTGGTAGTGGAGCTGCTGGAGGTACTGGAAGACGAGGTCGACGTGGTCGTCGTGCTGCTGGTGCTACTTGAGCTGCTGGAAGAGCTTGTAGATGAAGTGGACGTGGAGGTTGTACTGGACGCTGTACTTGTTGTAGAACTGCTGGATGTACTTGTAGTGGAGGATGAGGTGCCGGACGTACTGGTGCTTGTTGTCGAACTGCTGGAAGTGCTTGTCGATGAAGTCGATGTGGTGCTTGTGACGCTTGATGTGCTTGTAGTAGAGCTGCTAGACGTACTGGTAGATGAGCTTGACGTAGTCGTCGTGCTGCTGGTAATGCTTGAGCTGCTGGAAGAGCTCGTGGATGAAGTACTAGAAGATGTTGAAGAGGTCGTGGTGGCAGTTGTCGAGCTAGTGGTCGTGCTCGACGATGAAGTCGGCGTGGTGCTTGTAGAGCTGGTGGACGTACTCGTTGACGAAGTCGACGTAGTACTTGTGCTTGTAGATGTGCTTGTCGATAAGCTGCTGGACGTACTTCTTGATGAAGTGGAGGTTGTGGTTGTCGAGGTGCTGGACGAACTTGTTGATGCAGTCGATGTGGTGGTTGTAGAGCTGCTGGAAGTGCTTGTCGATGAAGTTGACGTGGTGGAGGTGCTTGTCGACGTACTTGTCGAAGACGAGGTTGAAGTGGTCCTGGTTTCTGCTGAGCTTGTGCTGGTTGTCGTTGAAGATGTTGTCCTGGTAGACATTGTCGTGGTAGATGTTGTCGTGGTGCTAGTGCTGCTGCTGGAGGTTACTGAGGATGAGGTCGAAGTAGTCCTTGTTTCTGTTGAGGAGCTACTTGTGGTGGTGGTAAATGTTGTAGTGGTGCTAGCACTGCTGCTGGAGGTTACTGAGGATGAGGTCGAAGTAGTTCTTGTTTCTGTTGAGGAGCTACTTGTGGTGGTGGTAAATGTTGTAGTGGTGCTAGCGCTGCTGCTGGAGGTTACTGAGGATGAGGTCGAGGATGTCATTGTGACGGTGGATGAGGTTGATGTGGTCATCGTCAGGGTAGTCGAAGACGTTGTCTCTGAGGAGGTTGTTGATGTTGTAAGTGTGTGTGTGTTGAGGAGGTGGAGGTTGTCCTCGTCGCAGTCGAAGATGTTGAGGTTGTCTGAGAGACCGTCGAAGATGTGGTCGTCTGACTTGTTGCTGTTGAAGTCGTTGAACTTGTGGTGGTCGACCAGAGTTCCAGTCCACTTGGAGCGGCCGTGGGCCACGACGCAACACTGCCATCTGACTTGATCGCTGCAAAGCCGCCCGTATTCTCGTACTCAGGGCTGACGAGGGTTGTTACATCCGATGCCACATCTGCGGAACCGATGCTGGCACCGTTAGCTGAGTTTCCCCACGCGACGACGCTTCCGTCATTTTTCACAGCTGCCATCGCTGACCTGGTATTAAAGATCTCCCTGACGCAGCACGTCAAGGAGGAAGCCGCGGAGCCGAGGTCGCCTCCAAAGGAGGTATGTCCCCAGGCCACCACGCTCCCATCAGCTTTGACTGCAGCGAAGGCATAGCCACTCCCGTAGATGGCATCGATGCCCGTCAGGCCGGAGACCCCGCTTGAGTCTCCGCCGTAGGAGGAATCACCCATAGCCTCCACTGTGCCATCATTCTTGAGGATGGCTGCGGCTTCCATGTTGATGTAAACGCTCGACACGTTGGTGTACACTCCAAAGTATCTGCCCCAGATCACTGCGCTGCCATCCGACTTCATTGCGCCAACCAGCGACCCGCCGCGAACATGTCCAGGAATGATAGATGTGACGCCGCTTGTCAAGGAGGACGCCACTGCAGCTGTTGAGCCGCCGTTTCCCGAATTGCCCCAGGCAACGATGCTGCCGTCGTCTTTTAGGGCGACAACTGCATGGCTGTTTCCTTTGATGTCGATGACGCCCGAGGTCAACTGCGCAGACACGTCGGTCGGAGTTTCCAGGGATCCACCCTCGCCACTCAGGCCCCATGCCACGACACTTCCATCCGCCTTCAAGGCTTGGAAAGCGTGCGCTTGTGCGAAGATGTCAATTACATCTGAGGAGACCTGGCTTACCACAGAGACGGTCTGCCCACCGGTCACCGTGGTCATGGTCCCGCCCCAGTCCGAGTTGCCCCATGACAAGGCGCTGCCATCATCCTTGAGCACGCCGAAGGCATAGAGGCCACCAACGAGCTTGTTCGCGCTTTTCAGCTGTGAGGAAACTGAGCTCGAGTCGCCCCCGTAGCCTGAGCTGCTTGGCCAGGCCACCATGCGATGACGCTGCCATCCCTGTTCAGGGCTGCAAAGGCACCATCATTGGCGACAATCATCTCCGTGATCGCCACACGAGTGCGGGTCCTTGTGACAGTGGTAGTGGTCCCTGTCGTGGTTGACCAGAAGGTATGGCTCGGATAGCTGTTGGCATAGACGCCCCATGACTGCACCAGGCCGCCCTCTGTCACGGCTGCGAAGGCATTGACATTCGGCCTGGCCAAGAAGCTGTCATAGAGTATCTCGACCCTGGCGCTTGGCCAGTTGCTTTGAAAGAAGTAATTATTACCTTTCCAGGTGATGACGCTTCCATCGGTCTTCAAGGCTGCTGCTGAATCTGACGCAGAACGGATCTCCTTGATGCAGCACGAAAGGGCCACGCCGCTCCCATAGCCCCAGAGCACGGGACTGCCGTCGGCTTTGACAGCTGCAAAACCGAAAAAGCTGCTCCGGTAGATTGTTTCCACCCCTGAAAGCGCTGAAGCAGCGGAGGTGTCTCCACCATTGCTAGAATCACCCAACACCTGCACCGTGCCATCATTGAAGAGGACAGCCGTGGCCACCACGTTCACAACAATGTCCTTGACATTCGAGTAGATTCCGGAGTCACTCCCCCAGACCAACCCAGTACCATCCGCCTTCATCGCTGCCATGTGGCGGCAATCCGCCTCAGGGCCGACCTTAGGGCCGACGATGACTCTCTCAACGTTTCCGGTCAAGTGCGAGGCAACGGCGGAAGAGTCCCCGCCAGCGCTGCCCCCCCAGGTTACCAGGCTTCCGTCGGTTTTCAACGCTGCATATGCGTTGCAGCTCCCTGTAATGCTCACGACGTTGACTCCCAAGTGGGCTGCTGCGTCTGCAGCGATGGTATGGCCCAGGCCCAGAACACCTCCACCCGCCGTGAGAACTGCAAAGCCCGAGCCTGACGATGTCACGCTCACAATGTCCTGCGCCGGGAGTGAAGCCACAACTGCCCCCCAGCTTAGGGCGCTGCCATCGTCCTTCACCACTGCGAAAGCAGTGTTCGAAGCTTCGAGTTGTACGACTCCACTGGAGATCTGGGCCGAGACGCCGCTCGAGTCCCCACCGTAGCGCGTATCCCCCCAGGTCCCAGGTGACCACGCTGCCGTCATCTTTCATGGCGGCAAAGGCGTCTCGCCCCACGGCACGAAGGGCCACGACACCAGAAGCCAAACTTGAAGTCACATCGCTTGGTGAGGTGGTATCTGCTCCAGGGGCTTCACCCCAGGCTCTGACGCTGCCGTCCGGGGAGAGAGATGCCACGGCAACGCCACTTAGCAACACCGTCGGCTCCAAGCTCACGCGCGTAGCTGTCACGGTATGGCTCGTTGTTGTTTGAGAAGTTATTGTCTGCGTCGTCGACGTGATTGTCTCGGGCCACCAGCTGCAGCCACCCCCGAAGCCAGCAGTTGGAATCCCCGACGCTGCGCACGTCGCATCCGTGCATGACTCTATGATGACGTAGCCATTGCACTTTGACTGTGCTCCGTGCGCTTGGAAGTTGGCCCCTTCAGATGCCATGTAAGAAGTCCCGCCACTGGTGCAGACACTCGTATCCCACCCGCCACTGGTGGTGCATTTGCCGCCGCCCATCACCAGCCCAACCTCGCTCGTCCTGCCACCCCAGAAGCCGCCGCCACCGCCACCACCATTGCAGCTGGCTGCGCCGCCGCCAAAGCCTCCACTTTCTCTCCAGCTGGTTTGTTCTTGCGCGTATGCTCCGGTCAGAAAGGTCTTCGGGTAGCCATTGTTGGCGTCATCACCCCGGAATCCAGCACCATTGCTATTGCAGCCTCCTCCGTCATACGCCGCGCTGCCGCCACTGGAGTCCAAACCACCATCCATGCCATCTGCGGATACTTGCTGGCAATTCCAGAACGCATCATCATCGTTTCCACCCCCGCCCCCTGCAACCAAGAGGGGCTTGACCATCTTGCTCTGGAGATCAGCTGGCACATCGCCTGCCATCTGGTCAGTGCCTTGGTCCAGAATTGCCACGAAGGTCCCGCCACCTCCTCCACCCCCTCCATCGTCGCACTGGTCGCTATCCTCCCCTTTCTGCCCCACCACCATGACTAGTTGAGTGCCACTGGTCAGCGAGAACTTTGCCGAAATCACTGCTCCTTTGCCTGGTTCGCCGCTGCCGACTGAGCCGCCGGCCGCTCCGGCCGCAAGTATCATGTAATCTCCTGTCGTCGTCACTGTATAAATTTGATAGCCACGCCTGGCCACACTCGTGGTGGGCACTGTGACGTCCGTGTTGCCGTAATGCGCATCGCATTCGGTTTGTGACGGGCCATAGTGTCCAGAAGCGCCACAGGAAGTGAACACTTTGCGAAACGTTGGTGACGCGCCCCCTGGTAAAAGAGCTGCTGCCCAGCAGAGGATTACTAGCCTGAGTGCCATGCCTTGTCGCCTATGGCGCGCACGGGTCATAAAAGCAGGCTACTACAACACTGCCTGGGAAGCTTGAGGAAAGAAATCTTTAGTAGCCCGGGAACGAGTGCATCCACACCACATCATGTCTCACCACCCTTGCACTAGCTCCAAGCTGGAAATCATCCTTAATTTCTCTTCAAGCATTAGATCATGAATGGTGCTTTGCCTTCCACATAACTTCAAGGCATCGCACCCATGCTGTACAGCAGCCAACTCTGTGCTGTGGCAGACTTGCTGGGCTGCCAACTTGCAAGCTTTAGCAATCCCAACTGAAAACTGTAGTGCTGCAAAACACCCATGGCACAAACTCACGCACAGCAAGGTATACAGGCGAACACAACCGCAAGGCCGTGACAGAAATCATGCCTCATTTCAATCAGGCCACGGAGTCAGGGCCAGCTTGCCGTCCGAGATGGTGGTGTGGGCCAGCGCCAAGGACAGCGGCGCGGGGCCTCGCACCACCTTGCCGTTCTCATCGTACTGGGAGCCGTGGCATGGGCAGCAGAACTTGCTGGCACCCACACAGCCAAGGTGCGTGCACACGGACAGCAAAGCGAAGTCCTTGATGTTGTCCTCAGTAGAGATCAGGTAGTAGGGCTCGCCCTACAGGCCCTAGACCAAGTCGCAGTCGTTGGGTTTGTGGCTCTTGACCCAGCCCTCCAGCGCTAGAGGGTTGCCATCCCCGGACCACTGCCACCGCCGGACACCGGAGGCACAAAGTACCACAGGTAGCAGCCGAGGGCCACCAGCACCGGGATGCCGGGCATGCGCCGGCGCTATGCATTGCGGCTGCACCTCTACTACCGCGACTATACGCCCTCACACACATGAAAGATAAAGGGGTGACTTATAGCGTGCTGATCCCCAAGTGTACTGGCACCTGCAACCGACGTAAAGACATGCGACATGGCCATGTATGTGGACTGTCAACCGCCGGTGAAGACTGTCGTCGAGCGTCTTCAATCTGAGCCTCTGTCAAGCATTCTCTCTGCACCTTTTTTTGGAAGTCCATTTCAAGCGCTTCGCACGAATCCGCTCGACCGTGGTGGCGTGTTGTCCGTGAGACGGACGCGGTCGATAGATCAGAAACGAGATCCTCTTGCCGACTCATCGACTGGACCTATGCAGCGAGATCACCTTAAGCATCGAATGCGTTTCCGAAGGAAACACTCCGAACAGATATCTTTCAGTGCGCTGCCATGTCGCACCAATCCTTCTTCAGGGCCGAAAGCAGCTTCTCAATGCAGCACTCCATGTTCCTGCCTGGGGCATCCCTATAAAGGTCACACAGGCGATGGCGAAGTCTATGGGAACGTGATTGGCCCAAACCTTCCGCTTAAGCTCGTAGTAGGAATGACCGGCGAGGCTTCAGTGAAACAGCCTTCACAAACGGCCATGCCAAGGTGCTACAAGTACTGGGATGCTCTGGCCGGTGTTGGGGCGTTCTGAAGTGAAGGCCTTCACACACGCTTTCCGTGTTTTTTGTGCCACCCAGCCATCACACAGTGCGCTTCAATGCGCTCTTCGTCATCTCCAGCCATGGCCTGGCTATGGCCTACTCGGTAGGAAGACGTATCAGCTCACAAAAATGGATCAGGACACACTACACACATCACTGGATTTTTTTTGGGCGGCCCTATGCAACTCGTCGAAAGCAGCTCCGCCAAAAACTCAGGTCTGTGAGAAGACTGTGTAGGAGTGTGTTTCTAGGTGTGTCTTGCACGTTGACAACCTCACTAGGGTACTCCAAAATTGGCGGTCTACAGCTGTCCTGTGAGCTTGTAGATAGGCAAAAGGGAAGGTAGGGCTGAGGGCGGCGGGGGGCCTAGAGGACTTTAAAAGCCAGTGCCACAGCAACCTAGTGCACTGTTCTGTCCAATGGACTCTTCGCCTGCCTGGCCTTAGGCCTGCACCTACCGTTCCACCTCTGTACTGAAAAGAGTTAGTAAAACAGCAGTTCCGTTCGATATTGTTCGGATGGGATCGAAGAATGTGCACATCACTGGTACCGAATCCACAGCTTCATCGGTTCGGACTCGCCGAAGACGCACCCGTGCCAGTCTACACGTGCAAGTCCAAGTACACCGCACTGATCGCCAATCTGGGCAGCTTTGTCCGTGGCAGANACGTGCAAGTCCAAGTACACCGCACTGATCGCCAATCTGGGCAGCTTTGTCCGTGGCAGAAAGCGGACAGCGCCGTCGGCTTACGCAGGCTACCTTGACTTTGATGACAACACGCCAAGTAAGGGGTCGTTGATCAGTTCGTTGGCACGAAGCAAATCACATCTCTTTATGCTATGTGAAGCTTCAGAGATCAATGATGGGGAGCGCAGATTCCTACATGAGCGTGGTTGGATGACCCTTTCAAACAGACATGGGGACATTCTGATCGGCTCCAGAGTCAATGATGTGGAATCTGGCATGAAGAGATTGGCAGGCTCGACACTGGTCGGGGTAGCCCATGAAGCTCTTCCTTGCTCCTACATGATCGTGGACATCATCTACGGTAAGACACTCAAGGTCGGCCTTCAAGGCAACCGTGATGACTTTCCAAAGGCCAGTCTCCAGACGACCCTCACAAGAGCTGGTTCAGATAGAATCAGAGTCTGCATGTTCCACCTCAACAGTGGTGTTGCAGGGGACAAGGTTGCACTGGCACATGAGGCATTGGAAGCTATGTATGCTGACTGTCTCCATTATCAAGTTGACTTGGTTGGAGGCGACGCCAACATGGCACTTTATAGGGCCACAGGGCGTAAGCAGGAGTCAATGGACATCCGGGGAGGAATGTNCGCACATGTGCTTCCCAAGGGTACAACACGTTTCTGCAAACAGTTTGTGCCTTCTCAAGCAGTATGAGGATGCTCTCGGTGGCGCACCCTATGAAGAGTGCATTGCTCCGGATTGGAGTGCATTCCCTGGTATCGATCCTTTGGTGGCATCTGTTTTCGAATGGGGCCATAGCATGGACGATGATACTTGGGCCAATATTCCTTCTGGGCAGCCGGAATTCAAGGTGAACGTCTCCGAGTGGGTTCNCGAATGGGGCCATAGCATGGACGATGATACTTGGGCCAATATTCCTTCTGGGCAGCCGGAATTCAAGGTGAACGTCTCCGAGTGGGTTCTCAACTCTACCAGTGCGTCCTACCTTCTGAGCGATCGGGACTACGACTCTCACACTCCGCTTCTCATCGAGGTTCACGCGAACCACTTCTCGAGGAGCAGGACCAAGGAGATGAACCGTAATCCTGACACACTGAAAGAGGCAGCTGATAGGAGGAAACAGAGNGGACCAAGGAGATGAACCGTAATCCTGACACACTGAAAGAGGCAGCTGATAGGAGGAAACAGAGACAAAAGATGAACAAGGCCCGTGGTTCCGGTGATCCTTCGGCCGCACCAACGGACCCACGCTCTTCACAGGAAGAGGCATCGTCCGGTGCACCTTCATCTGGTTCTCAACGTCCTCCAGAACCCACACAACCTCCCGGTGGCAAAGGTGGAAAAGGAGGCAAGTCCTCCAAAGGCAAGGAGTCTTCAAAGGGCAAGTCCAAGGACAAGTCCAAAGGCAAGAGCAAGGGGAAGAGCTGACTATCTTCAGATTCTTCGGATGATGAGGATTTCAGGTCTCGTTTTGATCCAGTTCGAGAGGTGACTGTCATTTTTCAGAATGATAATTTCCTCTGGCATGGTGGACACCGTGATCGGACTTGGGATCGTGATGTTGAACAAATTGAGTGAGTTTCTCACGGAATGCTTCTCACAGGAGAAGGTATCCACTCTGAGCTCATTTAATTTCATAAGGAAGATGC
>BGNK01001961.1:41726-121448 GCA_003297005.1 Symbiodinium sp. clade A Y106
TGGGATTCTTTAGACAATCGCTAAATTATCATTCGATAGCAACTGGTTGTTCAATTCGAAACGAGCATAGACAAATGAATCGACACTATTTTTGAGCATCAGATATTGGCTTTCCACGACAACTGGGCACTTTGCGATTTGTTAAGGCCTTGCGCTACGTTGGCTAGATTTCCTTAGCAGTGAGAACGATGTTTTGACATACTATAGTCTGACAAGGTTGGCATAAAATCCAACCATCTGTGGGCAAGCAGCTCCGCGCGGGAAACCGACGACTGGGGTGTGGGCGGGTAAACCNCAAGAACAAAAAAACAATTTCCCAGGAGACTAGTCCCCCAGATTTTTTGTATACTGGATATAAGGCCCTACAGGCGGAATAGCATGCTGTAAACCACTAAAACCGAAAAACCAAAAACAAAAAAAACAAAAAAACCAAAAAAACCAACAAAAAACAAAAAAACCAAAAAACCAAAAACCAAAAAAACCAAAAATCTGGGGGACTAGTCTCCTGGAGAATTGTTTTTTTTGGTTTTTGTTTTTTTTGGTTTTTTTGGTTTTTCGGTTTTAGTGGTTTACAGCATGCTATTCCGCCTGTAGGGCCTTATATCCAGTATGAGGACGCGTTTACAGCATGCTATTCCGCCTGTAGGGCCTTGTATCCAGTATGAGGACGAGAGTATTTCAAAGCAACGCCCGTGTTTTAAATCAATGCTTCTTTGATCATACGGGCCGACGTGCAAGGATCATAGGACACAACAAGGGTTTTGGGAGACGTNGTTTTAAATCAATGCTTCTTTGATCATACGGGCCGACGTGCAAGGATCATAGGACACAACAAGGGTTTTGGGAGACGTAAAACAGCCATGCGGGGGCCTACCTGGTTTCCCTCTCTCAAATAATAAGGTACCGAACAGAACAATATGGGTAATTACGAAGGCTTCTACATTAAACGTGCCCGGAGCGCACCTTCGACCGTACTAAAGTTCCCGTTCGGGTTTGGGGATGTATTCGTCAAGACATTTGCCCGTACCCAGGACCCTTCTGAAGGGAGCTAAGTCTGCGATACCTTGTATGTCGGAGTTCTATGCCCTGCTACCCTTAACCCTAAACCCTCTGAGCTCTAAACCTGTACCCCTAAGCCATACAAGCCCTCAACCCTGAACCTCAAACCATAAATCAGAAAAGCCTTAACCTGTGAACCTGCAACCATAAAGATCTGTTACAAGATCCGAGGCTCTGAACCTTAAGCCGTATGCTCTAAAACCCAAATCCCAAAATACGGAACCACAAAAGCCATAGAGACCCTAAGCTCTAAGCCCCTCAAGCTCTAACCCCCAAACCAAAAGGACCCCCTAACGAAACGCGACAAACCCAAAACCCTTGCTCCATGCCAGGTGCAGTATGATATGATATAGTATAGTACGGAAATATACTAGAGTATACTTTAAAGTAGCCTAATACAACATACTGTATACCATAATATAAGACAACATAATATGTGAATACCATAAGACGGAACATAGCACGATATAATATTCGATACTAAAACTTATCCTAAGCCCTAACTAAACCCGAAACTATGAAGGCCAAGACGTGACGAGCGATGATGTCTCGCAACGGAGGCTGTCTCAGCTCACAGGTTTTGGGTTCAACCCGAGGGGTTAGGGGTTTCGGGTTCAGGGTTTGGGGTCTGAAATTGAGGGTTTGAGGTTCAGGGTCTGGGGTTTCGGGTTTGGGGTCCAGGGGCTAGCCTTAGGGTCCTGGGCATCTCCTTCCGGAATGCCGAAATCCCCTAGGGGGCAGTAATTATCAGGACCCTTAGGGTATAGTTGGGCCTTCTCAAAAAGGCGCCTAGACATAATCTAATTGAAGCCCCCTCGCATCTGGGGATATTGCCTTTAAACCCTAGCCCCTGAACCAGAACCATCACCCATTCTTGTTTGCTGCCTTTATCATCTATAGGCTTCTCTACATGGTTCGTTCAAGGGTTCTACAAGGGATCTAGGAGGTCTTACTGGTTTAGGGTGAAGGATGCTGGTGTTGATGATCATGCAGCTGCTGCTGATGATGGGCACAACAGTGATGACGAGGATGACAGTCTAGAAGAAGAGGGTGAAGACGACGACGAAGCTGACGATGATGATGCTGAGGGTGATGATGATGCTGAGGATGATGATGATGATGTTGATGATGATGAAGTTGGTGGAACTTAATTACACTGAAACTCTGCAGCCCGCCTTCAAGGTAGATGTGGGAAGGTTATCAGGGACGAACTCTTGTAGCCTGGTGCCCTTAATCTTGGTGCCTCTGTCAGCGTCTGCCTTGGAGTGATGCCTAAAACCCCTAGGCCCTAGGCCCTAAACCCTAAACCATCTGAGCCCTAAACCCTCAACCCTTAACCCTAAACCATCTTAAACGCCCGAAGGACTCCCCGAAGCCCCGATCCCGATCTCCTTAAGCTCTAAGCCCTGAAGACTCGACCCAAGCCCTAACCCCCAAACTCGAAACCAGAAGACGAGGAGCAGACCCTGGGGTCAGAGGCCGGTAGGTGGCACGATGTTGATTTGGTTTCGGATTCTGAGACTGACCAGGCCTCTGGAAGCAGGGGCCGAGAGGCCGGTAGGTGAGACAAATCGGATTCTGAGACTGACCAGGCGTCCGGAAGCAGAAGCAGGGGCCCAAATCCGAAGGCCGGCCGGCAGGTGACACGATGTTGAGTGGCTTTCGGATCTCTGCCTGACCAGGAGAGCTCAGAAGAGGTTGGGTCTGGAAACAAACCCTAAACCCTAAACCCTAAACCCTACTCCCCTAAAACCCTAAAGCCCTAAAGCCTTAAAACCCCCAAAGTCCGACAGCCCTGAACCCTAAACCCCAAAGCCCTAAAGCCCTAAAACCCTAAAGCCCTAAAGCCCTAAAGCCCTAAAGCCCTAAAGCCCTAAAGCCCTAAAGCCTAAAGCCCTAAAGCCCTAAACACCCTAAGCCCTAAACTCTAAACCCCTGAACGGTATAGATCCCTTATAGAACCCTTCTGGATCCCTTTAAAGGAACCTCTATAGATCCCTTTAAGGGAACCCCAAAACCCTAAAGCCAGGGCGCAAGCCTCGGAAGATGTTCCGCCCACCGAGGTTGGTGTCGGTAGATTTAGGAAGCGGATCCCCAGTTTGGGAGTCGGGGATTTAGGGTTTAGGGTTGCGGACTCAGGGTCTACGAGGGTTTAGGGTCTACGAGGGTTTAGGGTCTACGAGGGTTTAGGGTTTAGGGTTTAGGGCTTACCTTTTTAGGGTTTAGGGTTTCGGACTCCGGGTCTACGAGGGTTTAGGGTTTAGGGCTGCAGGTTTCGGATATAAGGTTCAGGGATGCTTAGGGCTTACCTTAACCCTGAAGAACCTACCGTTTTAAGGACATATAGAAGGAAATCATAATAAGGAACCCTAAAAAGGTAGGTTCTTCCGGGTTAAGGTGGGGTTTAGGACTTGAGGGCCCAAGTGTTCGGATGTAGGGTTCAGGAGTTTAGGGTTCGACGTTTCGGACTCAGGGTGCGGGGCTTATAAGGTTTAGAGCTAAAGGTTTCGGGATCAGGGTCTAGGGCTTAGGGTTTAGGGTTTAGAGGTAAAGGTTTCGGATTTGGGGTTCGAGGCTTAGGGTTGAGGGCTAGAGGTTTCGGGTTTAGGGTTCAAGGTCAGGCATTTAAGATATTCGCGTTGCGTTTTGGAGCTCTACTTTTGCTTTGGATTGGTGACTTAGTGTTTTGTTACATCCATAGTCCGAGAGTGCAGATTAGTGCGGGCGTGCCCAAGTTGTGGGCAGTCGCCTTAGATCACACTTGGGTGACAATACTGCCGGAAATGCCAGTACTCATGGTTATGATGCGCATGATAACATAGCCATAGCTTGATGCATGTCGTCAGTAGCCACCTTTTGTCCTCATGCTGGCCATCATCGCCACAAGCACCGTCACAAGAAGCGGCTGAGATAGCATCAGCAGAGGTCATCATAATTTCCAGGATAGACCATCTTTTCGAGTTGTTTAGGGTGCACGAGGTAAGCAGGATTTAGGCCGTCAGCAGTCAAAGCCAGAGTCAGCGGCACCACGACCAGGCGAGGCAACATGGTAACAGCTTCCGGAAGCCCCAAAGCCTCAGAACCAAGTTACCCGGAAGTCCGAACACCCCAAATGGGAGTTTCACAAAGTAGGGCACCCCTACCGTAGACCCTTTAGCCTAAAGACCCGTCGGATTGGGATACCTATTTTAAGGAACCCCAAGAGGAACTAAGTTCGAGAAGCCCGCAGATCACACAACCTAACCGCCAGGAGTTGGAGGCGACCGCCAGCGCAGGTGCGAGAGGGAAGAGTCGGAGAATCGAATGCTACGACGAAACCCCGAACCTAAGCCCCAAATCCTTAACCCCAAAGCTGAGAATGGGCCAAGAACCTCCAGACGTCTTTAGAACCCAGAATTATGTAAGGGTTACTGTGACAGTTGAGCATAGTCTAGAAGCCTAGATAATTACCAATATTATTGTTAGGGTTCCTTATTATAATTTGCGTATAAGATACCCCAAAACCCTATTCGAATATTGTTAAGGCCCCCAAAGTAGGAGCCTGTTTGGGGTTGTTATGGTCTCGTTATATAGGGCCATTTTGAGATAAAGTTTTCTGACCGCTCATTTATCCGAATATCTCTGTAGTAGCCATCCATATATATATATATATATTTTTTTTTATGTATACATATATATATATATATATATATAAAGAGAGACCTTGCATGGGCTGTAAAGGAGCCCTTAGAAGAACCCTTTGAAAGAAGCCCCCTTAGAAGAACCCCTTGAAAGAAGCCCTTAGAAGAACCCTTAGAAAAACTCCAAGAAGTCTCCTTCTTGAGAGGCGGACAGCCAGAACTCGAGAAGACGAGGCTGCGGGATGGGGTTTGCTTGATTGTCAGCTTCAAGGCTCTTTAAGCATTTAAGCTTTACCTTAACCCTGAATAACCTACCCTTTTAGGGTTCCTTATTATGGCTTCCTTATATAAGTCCTGAAAAAGGTAGGTTATCCTGGGTTTTGGTAGGGTTTAGGGTTAAGGGCTTTAGAAGGGTTTGCTTGATTTTCAGGCTAGGGCAAGCTTGAGGCTTCCTTACAAGGCTTCTTTAGTCTTTGAGGTTTTAATAGGCAGGCCATTCCACACTGTTGATGGACAAAATCCTGCATGACCTTAAGGACTCTAAACTATGGGAATTGTGGTATATTCCTTATAATGGGTAATGCAGGATTTTGTCCATCAACAGTAAGGGCTCACTAAGGGCTCTTGAAGGGTTTGTATAAGGGTTCGATCAGGGTAGAGCACCGGGTGGCATAGTTCGGGGGTTTTGCAAATCCAAAACCCTCCCAGAGATCCCAATATCCCTTAATTAAGGAATATACCTTAAACTATAGGGGCCTTAATATTCTGGTTTAAGGTATATTTCTTGATTAGGGGGTATTGGGATTTCTGGGCATTATATGCCTTAAGCCCTCAACCAAGATCCCGACCCCAAGGCCCAGCCTGCAGATGACGGAGAGAGCTTGGTGATGACGTTGATCATAGGGACCCTTAAAAGGGGGGTAGGGGGGAGGGGGGTAGGGGACTATACTTCATTAAATCGGCCTTATTACATCCTTTTTATGGCATTAAGGCCCCCTACCGCCCCTCCCCCTACCCCCCCTAAGGGTCCCTCTAAGTTGAGTGCACACGTGGTGCGAAGTGGCAGAGTTTGTCTGTGGCTTGGAGACAGCGGTGCAACGTCTTACATCATCTCGCAGAGTGGTTCGTCGTCCTACGGTTGATGATATAAATCCTGCATTACCCATAGCAAGGAATTCACAATAATTCCCACAGTCTAGGGTCCTTAAGGTAATGAAGGATTTATCATCAACCCTAAACCCTAAACCCTAAAGCCCCTATAGATCCCTTAAAAGGAGCCCCTTAAAGGTATCCTTATAGATCCCTTTAAAGGAACCCTAGGATTTATATCATCAGCCGTAGAACCCTAATTAAACCCTTATAAATCCCTTTAAAGGAACCCCTATACATCCCCTATAGTAACCCTATAGATCCCTTTAGAGAGTACGTAGTCGTATCAGTTTCCCCATGGGTGCACTGCTTTCTCTTTCGAGCTTAGAGCCGCCGCGAATGGGACGCTGATTGACATGTGGGTGGTTGTCAATATTAGGGTCCCTTTTTGGGTCCTTATTATAGTACGGCGCCGAATATTTGGGGTACCCAAAAAGGGACCCTAATTTTGACAACCACCCATCTTTGGCATCGAGATCCCGAGGGTTCCAGTTACCTAAGGTTTAGGGTTTAGGGTTGTTTAGGGGATTGGGTTGTTTGGGGTTTAGGGTTGTTTAGGGTTTAGGGTTGTTTAGGGTTTAGGGTTGTTTAGGGTTTAGGGTTTAGGGTTGTTTAGGGTGTAGGGTTTGGGTTTGTTGAGGGTTTGGGGTTGTTAAGGGTTGTTTAGGGTTAGGGTTTAGGGTTTGGTTACATATTGTCAGGTTTGTAACCTTCTATTTAGGTAGCTGGAGCCCTAGGGGAAGCAGAGATCTCATGTTGTGGCCGAGTTTGTAAGGCGTTGAGACTGTACCCCTGCGTGGGCGATCTTTCGTGGAATTCAGCATCTTGCTGAGGGAGGTTGCAAGTAAGGTGACAATTTGGATAACTCCACTTAGGCGGCTCATACCTTCAATTATAACCCTACCTACTACGTCTCCCGAGCCCTTAAGTAGGGTTTGAACTTGGCTTCTTTGCCTCGGTCGCGGCGTTCCGGGTTTGTTGGCTCCTTCTCTCGGAGCACACATGTATGCTTAGGCTTTCGACGTTCATCCCTACTTGGGGGTTTCCGAAAATAGGGGACCCTAATATAGTACCCAAAATAATAGGATCCTTATTATGAGGACCCTAAAATACGGTCCCCTAATTGTCGGAAACTCCCACATCATCCCTAATAAACTACAAAGCCTGAACCCTAAACCCCCAAATCTCTTAGGGGCCTTAATACGTACCTAGGGTTCCTTTTGAAGGGATCCTTACAGGGGTCTATAAGGGATCTATAGTAGGGTTCTATATTCGGGGCCTTAATAATTATGTTCTATTTTGGGGGTTCCTTATTATACTTACAGTATAATGGGCAATAATTACTAGTTCTATTTTGGGGGTTCCTTATTACACTTATAGTGTAATGGGCCCCCAAGGCCTATTCTAATTATTAAGGCCCCTACATGAAACCCCCTGGCTGAGGAATCTCCTGTAGCCCCCAGCCCGACAAAATCGTGGGTCACGGACCCCTGCTTATTCGGGTAAAACCGGTTTTTCGACCTCTCTGCCGTTAGGCAGTAAAGATTGACCCGTGTCGCTTGGGTCTGGCTAGAGGGGGTCTGGGGGGTACCCCCAGAGGGTGTGGGGCCCCAAAAGCTGGCACCCGGCGTGCCTCTGCCCTGCCCTGCCCTGGCCTGGGTCTGGGATGGAAACCCCTGCTTTTCGTCGAGCGGCCGGCACAAGCCGCGAGGACACAACCCGATGCCAATCCACCGCAGCATTGCTTCCCCCTATTCCTAAAGAAGCGCACCCACCGCGCGCATACTGTAGACACACCCTAAACCCTAAACCCTAAAACTCTAAACCCTAAAACCCTAAACCCTAAACCCTGAACCCTAGCCATGGGCCCCGCATGATCAGCAGGTCGGCGATGACAGCAGCAGCTTTACGAGCTGGTCAGATGCAGGCGTCCGCTTTCATGTTCTTAGTAGCTGGGTGGATACACTTTACACTTTTTGGGATAATATTACCCACTATAAAACTGAAAGTGTACACGTTTTGGGGCTTATGAACTCAGCAACTAAGTGTTGGAAGAAAGGGGTCTTAGAGGGCTCCTTTAAGGTTTCTGTAAAGGGTTTCGGCTTTAGGGCTTAAGGTTTAGGTCTGAAAGGGATCCTTTAGGGGTTCCTTTGGGGTTCATGGGTTTCGGGTTAGGGATTATAGGGCTTAGGGTTAAGAGTTCCGTAAAGGCTCCCTCTAAAGTTTCAAAAAACAGGGACGGTAGGTTTCAGAGCTTCGGTAAGTTTGGGTTTTAGGGACGTTTAGGTCGTTTCAGGATCAGTGCTTCGGGTTTTGGGGCTGGGGGCTGAGGGTTGAGATTCCCAGAGAGCCCAATAGCCCTTAATTGAGGAACATAGCAAAAATCATAGTATAAATCCCCTAATGATTTAAGGTATACCTTAACCCGGAATAACCTACCTTTTTAAGGACTTATATAAGGAAATCGGTTACGGGGTCAAAGTCGACCCTCTGCGTTTTGCATATTTTAGGAATATGATGGAAGAGGGGTGTGTGTGTGTGTGTGGTTGTGGGTTATAAGGAATCCAATGAGCAAAATGCGATTCTTCGATCTGATACGGCGGCGTCAGATAAGCAAGGTTCATTGTCATGTGCCTGCGAACGACGAGAACGACGACATAGAGTTCGACCCCCGAACCAGGAAATCATAATAAGGAACCCTAAAGAGGTAGGTTATTCAGGGTTAAGGTATTCCTTAATTGGGGTATTGGGCTCTCTGGGATAATAGGTTCAGTCAAAGGTTCGAGTCTTTGGGCCTTTGGAGTCTCAGGGCTGAGGGCTCGGGCGAAAAAACAAGACCTTCTAAACCCAAGCCTCGAATCCCTAAACTGTAAAGGTTTGGTAAATTAAATCTAGGATGATTCGGGGCTTAGGTACATTAGGATTTGGGAGTTCGAGTTCTAAACTCGAACTCCAAAATCCTAATGTACCTAAGCCCTGAATCATCCTAGACTTAATTTGCCCAACCTTTACGTTCATACATACCCAACCTTTACATTCATACACTTAAAGGAACCCTGAAAGGCAAGCTAAAGGAATTTCCGAAAAAGCCTCCTCACGCCTCGAAGACTCGAAGACCGAAAGCCCAGGAGCTGTTGGGCTTAGACAGCTCCGAGGAAGGCTCCGTGAGTGTCAATGCTTTCAATGCTTTCTCGGGTTTTGAAGCAATTGGATGCAGTTGATACGGGTTTTTGTCAGGCTTTTGAGGGTTTTTGAGTCTAGGAGTTAGGGTTTAGGGTTTTGAGGCGTTTCAGTGTTTTTTCAGGCAGTTTTGAGACTTTTCAGGGCGTTGAGTGTTTGAGGGTTGTCAGTGTTTTTAGGGCCTGAAGGGTTCTGTTGCGGTTCAGGGGTTTAGGGCTTAGGGTTTAGGATATGAGGTGCAAGCGTAAGACAGTTTGGGGTTAAAGGCTCGTTTACGGGTTTCTGCAACATTTTTTTGGGGTTCAAGGGTTAGCGTGTTGGGCGTAGAGATCAGGTCAGAGACCAGAGCTTAGGGCTCCAAATTTCAGGTTTAAGGGTTTTGGGTTTTTTTTCAAGTTTCAGGGCTTAGGCCTTCGTGCATTTAAGGTTTAGGATCTAGGGCTTCAGCGCTTCGTGGGTTCATTAGGGTTGTAATTATGGTTGTTGTCAGGATTTTGTAGGGTATAAACGCGTTTATTGTAGGCTTTGTTCCGGACATATATGTTTTTTAAGTTCTCGTGGTTCAGCGGCGCTTCCGCCTCTCCACCTTTACCTCAGTTGTGCACGGTGCGTTCAAGTGTTGGACTGCGTGATTGTGCATTCTGGTTATCCTGAGCCGGCAGATCTGGATGTTGTCGGCCTGTGAGGTTGAGGGTTTAGGGAGGTGCAGGCAGATCAAGCACGTGCGCGACGCTCACGCTGGCGCCTTGCACAGACCGGCTTGCCGCGGCGTCCTACGTCCAGTTGCAAAGCTATACGAAGTCGTGATTCTCGTGTAAGGTGATGCTAAGAGTTTCGGGTGTTCTGGCGATGGATGGTGAAGGAAATATTTTATTTGGATGGTCTCTCAAGATGTGCCCCACTGCTGCAAGCTGCTTGCAGATGTTCAGAGCCACTTGGAGGAGCATCGTCTGGCTCTGAAAGCGCGCCATGCCGACACACAAGCTCTTGTTAAGCTGCAGCGGACTTTGAAGCCTGCCATGATATCCTGGAATGCATGCCAAGCAGTGACATGTTTGATGAATCCTGCTGAGATGCCGGCCCATCTGCGTGAGCACCAGCTGAAGTGGCAGTTGGATGCCTATTTTGAGCACCGGGACCGCCACCCCTGGCGCCCGGCCCAAGTCAGGTCCTGGAGGCCGCAGGCCAGTTTTGGGTTTAGGGTTTATAAGGGGTTCTGGGTTTAGGGCTTATAGGGTTTAGGGTTTTAATTTAAGGTTTACTAGGGTTTATAAATAGGGTTCTGGGTTTAGGGCTTATAGGGCTTTGGGTTTAAGGTTTACTAGGGTTTAGGGGTCTTTGACACACTGCACGCGGGCAGCGTACGGGCTGCGAGCGATTCGCGACCGAGCATGCAAGGTCGGAAAGCATTTGCAAAGCATTGTGCATATCCTAAACTTTGTGTCTTGCAGCCCTCGACCCCATAAAGACCCTTGAGAAACCTGCAGCCATCCTCATAATGCGAACCCCAAATCCTAAGCTTTAAACCTTCCAGCAAACATAAACTCCGAAACCTTGGGCTAACCATAATCCTGGTCCTAAACCCAAAACCCACATAAGAGCCCAGAGTGCCAACCTCCGGCTGACAGGTGGCGACAGCGATGATCGCTTCGGCTCCGATGTCGAGCCTCCGGCACGGGGAAGGGGGGGAGGGGGCAGGGTTTTGGTGTAGGGTTTAGGGTTTGGGGTTTTGGATTTTTTTCTCCAGTATTGTCTGGTTTCTGAGTATTTGGAAACCTTCATTCGCCGGCCACCTGGCGCTGACCGGGAAAGCTAAACCACTGAACTTTGCTAATATAGAAGCGAAAATATGTCCAGTATTATGTTTTAGGGCTCCGTGTTAAAGTTATATAGATTAACGCATGCCCTAAAGCCTTACGTTATTCACAATATCATTATCAAGGCCCCTATAGTAACCGCAGCATCACTTCCAAAAAGCTCTAGCCAGCCTGGATCCCCAATCCTTGCACCTCAACCCCAACGCCTAAAAACGAGACCCTGAAATTCTAACACATAAGCCCTAAGGCTTTAAACCTCAACCCCCCAATTCCCTACACAGTCATCCGGAAAAGCTCAACATTGACCCGTGCAGAACCCGTGTAAGACACAGACCCGCAAAGACCCTTTATCGCTTGTTGAACTTTTGTAAAACTCTTATAGTTATAGGAACCTTTGTTGGACCCTTTCAGAGCCCCTATAGGGGTCTACACATCTGATGGATCTCCTACAAGGCCCGAAACCGTAAACTTTGCTGTAGCCCCAAGCCCTCTACCATTGTAGTTTATGACTGCTAAAGTATCGGGTACCATAACTATCCATATCCATTTCTTTATCTATATCTAGATCTATATCTATATCCATAGGTTTATCGACATCTTCAATGAAAACATGCCACTTCCTCAGATTCAGCATTTGTGAAAAGAGCTTCTATGCAAGCACCGGCTCCACCTCAGATCCTGGCTACGAGGCAATGGCCCTCAAAGCTGCAAAACAGAGGGTGCAAAATACCGACAACCTGGTGGCGCAGCTCACCGCCCGCCTGAAGTGCCTCTCCAAGGAGGCGGCCAAGGTGAAGGCCAGGGTGAGTCGGCTCCTGGCCGATGCACAGTACCGGCAGGCCAAGCAATTTTTGGCAGCCTTCAAGGATGCAAAGGCCGCCTGTGCCAAAAAGCCCAAAGCAGGCCAACACTGCCCAGGCAACCAGCGGGATGCGTAAATCCCGGAATCCCGAAGCCCCAAACCGTACATCAGAGCAAAACCTAAACCCTATAAGCCCTCCCCTACTGCAGAAGCTCAAAAGTTGGACACCCAATAGCGTTAATCCTGAAGAGTCAGGTAGGGAATCCCAGCACTAATTGTCCAGCAATAATTGTCCTTAATCCGGCTTCCAATTTTGGGAGTTCACCACAAATAACCCTAAAACTTATTGGCACCGCATCCCTTTTGGCAGGTTGCCGCCTTAGGCTCGCCCGAAGCCAGGCCTGTTCTGCAGGTAAAGACGGGTTTAGGGTTTAGGGTCTTGGGTTTAACAAGGTTTAGGGTTTTGGGTCAAGTAGGGTTCAGGGTTTAGCAGTACTTAAAGGCGCATGGGACTCAGTTAGTAAGGTTACAAGTACGGCAAGGTTATCATTAGGAGAATCCTGCTTGGGGCAATTAAAGCCCCAAGTATAAGAAAGGTTTACTTCTATAATAGTAGGGTAGGGACCTTCAACTTTGCTGAGGTACTATACTCCGTATATACGAGAGTTTCCGAAAATAGGGGACCCTAAAAAAGTACCCTAAATAGTAGGATCCTTATTATAAGGACCCCCAAAGAAGGTACCCCAAATTCTCGGAAACCCCCATATACTTTCCAGGGTTTACGATGGAGGGCTGTGGTGTGCCAAGAATCGTTGAATTCCTTTACCTAGTAGCAGAGTAGGGAACTGTTAAATCTTTCGGGTACAATGATAGCTACTTGTTGGCGTTATTGCAGGGTTTAGAGCGTAGTACCTCTGACTTTGGTTCCCACCGTTCCCACTATTTTGCGCTGGGTGACTTCATTGGATCGTCTTTAGTTCGACAGAGTCGGTCTCTCGCCTTTGGCTGGGGACCGCGCTCATACGACCGAACCTGCTTTTATCTTTCTTGGGTTTCATATATAGTCCGTACATGTTTCCAAAGGTTCGCCTTTAGTTCCCCTGCGATTGTGGAAAGCTGGGTTCATAAAAGGTTTAACAGAGTTTTACAAAGGTTTCCAGGGCTTTACTTTACCATGGGCTTTATATGGTTCTATGAGGGCATATAGGACCGGCTTCACAACGGGATGTATGGCTCTACAATAAGGGCATATAGGGCTGGCTTGATGATGGGTTTTAGAAGGGCTCATATAATCTCATATAGGGTGTTCATAAGGGCTACTGGGACTCAGCAAGTAAGGTTGTAAGTAAGGGCATTAGTTGAATAACACCAACTAGGGCACATATAAGCAGAGTTATAACCCTACTTACTAAGTCCCTGGAGCCCTAACCCTAAACCCCAAGCCGTAAACCCGAAACCTTCTTACTCAGTTATTTGAGCCCGTAAGTAGAGCTTTAGGGCTCAGGGTTTGGGGTTTAGGTTTGTGTTTCGGGAATAGGGAGATCATGGTTGGCGACTACTGAGTTTCGTGTGGGGGTAGTTCTCAAAATGAGGGTCCCTTCTTAGGCCCTCAAAATACTACGGGACGCTCGAATTTAGAGAACTATGCATGGGGCTTCGGAGGTTTAGGGGTGGAGAGGTTTTAGGGGTTTACGGGTAGGAATGTCTATCGCAGATTTGAATCAGGGCGAACCGCCCTGATTTGGCGGCTAGTA
This sequence comes from Symbiodinium sp. clade A Y106, assembly GCA_003297005.1. Classification (NCBI taxonomy): domain Eukaryota; class Dinophyceae; order Suessiales; family Symbiodiniaceae; genus Symbiodinium; species Symbiodinium sp. clade A. Next base: position 55,108 of record BGNK01001961.1, read on the forward strand.
GTCCTCTGGGTAGTCCAAAGTGGCAACATCAGCACTGAACGTGATTGTAGTCTTTGTGACAACCCTAAACCCCACCCAGAAACTCAGCCCAGGCCCTCTTCCCCTAAATCCCTCAAACCCTAAACCCTAAACCCTCTTCCCCTAAATCCCTCAAACCCTAAACCCTCTTCCCCCAAATCCCTCAAACCCTAAACCCTAAACCCCCTTCCCGTAAATCCTAGGCTCCTAAGTCCATCAGCCCATGAGCCAAAACTCTAGACATCAAAGCCCTGGACCCTTTACCCATAAATCCAAGTCCTTCATGGAGGCCCAAAGGTTTAGGGTTTAGGGATTAGGGTTCAGGGTTTAGGATTTCAATCGGGTCAAGGACCCCAGAATTTCACGAGGCCTGCGGAAGTCACAGCCGAAAAGTTGGAGCGTGCCTTTGGCCGCAACTCGAGTTGTTGCTGCAGGGGTTCCTCAAAGGACTAAACTTAAACCCTGTCCCCTTCTACAGCTTTTAAGCCCGACATACTCCGAAACAGCTTCGAAGGCCTGTATTCAAGAGACATGTCAGCCCGAGGTTTCCAGTCACCGGCCCGCGCAAAGGAGGCTCGTGATTTTGCGACGATGGCAAGTCCGTTTTCACCTGAAGGTTGGATTTGGGCTCTGGAAGTTTTTTTTCTCCGCAGAAGCCTTGAGAAACCCTTAAAGGAACCCTTTCACACCTTAAAGGAACCCTCAAGACCCTAAACCCTAAACTAAACCCTAATCCCCAACCCTAAACCCTAAGCAAACATCCCTAACCCTAAGGCCGAACCCTAAACCCCCCCCAAAAAAATCCGAATCTCCAAAACCCTTACAGGTTTTTTGAAATCCTTAGACGTCGTAGAAAGGTTTCGACCTCCGAGTCGCCCCCCGAGCGAAGGGCGAAGAAGCCGCGCTCTCAGTCGCACAAAGGGCGGCGGTTCAAGGATACTTTAGTGTGGGTTTTTGGGTTTAAAGTTTAGAGCTTAGGTTTCAAAGTTGAGGGTTTAGGGTTTTCGGGTTTAGGATGGGGGAGTTAGTTGATGAAGCCCGTCGATGAATCTAAGATGTTGCTGCGGATGCCGTTCGCGCTGAAGGCGTCCCTGGGCAACTTTGGTGCACGCAGCCGCCATCAGCGGCCAGCGGATGCTGAGGGATCAGCATGCACGTACGGCGCACCTGACATATGGGTCCTTGACAGAAGCGCTCTATGAGGCGCTTCAAAGAAGACCCGTCCAACCCCCAGTGTTGCTTCAAGCGCTCCCTCAGCTTTTCATTCAAAGGCTCCTAGGGGGCATCGGTTGAGGGCATGGGTTTTATAGATTTCTACCGTTAAGGGTTCTAGACGCGATAAGAATCTTAGATTCGGAGGATCCTGGGCGATGGTTTAGGCTGCATTTAACATTTACGGTTTTAGGGTTCAGGGGCTTGGGGACGGGTTCTCGGGTTTAGGATCATTTAACGGTCTGCGGTTTCATACTTCAGGCTAAGTTTCTTGGACTCAGCATACTGTTGATGGACACAATCCTGCATTACCCATTATAAGGAATATACCATAATTCCCATAGTTTAGGGTCCTTAGGGTCATGCAGGATTTTGTCCATCAGCAGTATGTAAACTCGAAACCCTAAACTCGCTGAGACCCAAGTCCCTCTACCCCCGGAACCCCCGGCAGGATCTAAAAAGTAGATCCCCTAATTTGAGACCCTAGCTACTAAAGGGTGCTTCTTAGGGGTAGAAATAATGCTTAATCCCTAAGAAACAGCTAAAATCTAAGTTCAGTATAGACTTAAGGGATCTACTTTTGGGATCCTCCCGGGGGTACCAGTACCCCAAACCAAACCTGGTTCCAGTTGCTGGGACCTCTATGACAGTTTAGGGGTTTAGGGTTTAGGGTTTTGGACTAAGCGGATTTTGGATTTAAGGGGTTTAGATGTCTATACTGTGCTGCAGACCGTCCGAAGCCAACCAAAACCAGTTCAAGGCACGAATAACTACTCTAAACTGGTACCCTTTGGCCCTTTTGCTTTTACGGCTTCCTAACACATATTGGGGAAAAGGGCAGCCTCATCATTATTAAAGGGCTACTGGCGGCTACTGGTGAACCTAGAAAGGCATTTCCTTCCGCCTTGAACGCGGAAGACTATTCCGAGCCACCGAAGGCCTAGATCCTGAACCTGAACTTAGTGCTAAATCCTCAACAAACCCACCCCATCCTTCCCCCCACGCTTGAACCCTTGACTCCACCCCGCTCCCGTAATATAGTATCACCTTGAAGTCACTCTATGTTTCGAGCAGAGTATCACCCAAAACCTTCTAACTAATGCTGAAGGCCCCTATACCGAGACTTCAAAGTAACCCTCATAGAAGCCTTCAAGGAAGCCTGTAACCGAGCCTAACCCTAAACCCCGAATATAGGGGCCTTAACGATTAGATTAGGATTTGGGGCCTTAATAACTAGAATAGGGCTTTGCGGCCCATTATACTATAAATACAATAAGGAGCCCCCAAAGTAATATAGGTAACTATATAATATAGGCCCCTACAGTAAACTCTTAAATCCTTAAACCCAAAACCCTAAATCAAAAAGCCTTAAACCCTGAACCCTAACCCTGAACCCTAAACCCTTATAGTGAACCCCAGAAAGTTGGAACATGGCTTTAGGAGGATTAGTGCTGGGATCCCTTGTACTTTACCTTAAGGGCATGAGGATAATGATGTTCCAACTTTCTGGATGGGGTAAATGAAGCCTGTGGGAAACCCCGAGCCATCGAGGCCTGGTGCCGGAGATCCCGTCCTGGTCACCCCGCGGGGAGCAAGCCGGAACCTCATAGTTCAGGGTTTAGTTAGGGTTTAGGGGTTTAAGGGTTTAGGGTTACAAAAGTGAGGGGTTTCGGGGTTTAGGGGTTTAAGGGTTTAGGGTTATAGGAGGGAGGGGTTTAGGGGTTTAGGGGTTTAAGGGTTTAGGGTGTAGGAGTGAGGGGTTTAGGGTTTAAGGGTTTAGGGGTTTAGGGACAACCTCAGCACTCAGCACAGCAATCCCCCATGTGTCAACTCCCCCATGATGTTGGTTTGCCCATTGAGGCCCATTGTTTGCACGGCAAGTCTGAGCGTGTTTTGTCGGACCTTGTACGGGTGGTGTTGCGTTTAAACTGAAGCCTAACCTCCAATTCTAATCCCTGAGGCCCCCTCAGCCTAAGCCTCGTAACCCGAAACCCTAAGTCTTGAACCGTAAGCCCTAAACCCTGAACCCTACACCCTAAACCCTAAACCCTGAACCGCAAGCCCTAAACCTTAAACCCTACACCCTAAACCCTAAACCCAAAACCCTGAACCGTAAGCTCTAAACCCTAAACCCTACACCCTAAACCCTAAACCCTGAACCGCAAGCCCTAAACCCTAGACGTTACAACCCATTAGCTTCACACCACAACCCCAAAGCCTTAACCCGGAGCCCCAAGACCCTGACTTTGAATCCTAAATCCCGTGAACCCTATGGCGTCCTAAATCAATCCTACAGCCTTAAAGAGTCCTAAATCCTACAGCCTTAAAGTCTAAGCTACCCTTGACTCTGGCCCTGAAGCCTGCGATCTGAACCCCGAACCAGCCCAAAACCCTGAAACCCTCGCACAAAGTCGTGTGCGTTTTGGGTTTATAGTAGAAGCCCAAAAGTTCGAAACCCAGTAGCCTCAATCCTTAAGATTGATGTATAGGGAATCTCAGCACTATTTGGCCAAAATCCGGTTTCCAACTTTCTGGGGTTTACCATAGGGCTCAGGGTTTCTGGGGCAGCCTTGGTATGGACTGAAACTTCGGGTCTAGGGCTTAGGATTTACCGGACCTTCCAAGCTTTGTCCCTAAACCCTAAACCTGATCTCTTGAGGTGCGACAGCATCCCGGGCCATGCGGCCCACTGCCGCGGACTCAGACTGGCCTGGGGGGTTTGAGGGTTAAGGGCGTTTCATCGTTAGGGGTTTAGGGGTTTGGGGTGGGGCTCTCGGCAGTTCAGCATCTGTTTTGGGCCCCAAAAAAGCACATAAGCAAAAATAAGGATAGGGATATCCCATATAAACCCCCCCCCTTATAATGAAGCCCAATATGGCAGGGATATCCCTATAAAATGCTTATGCTTCTGTGCTTTTCGGGTCCCTAACTGTTGGGTTTAGGGTTTAAAGTTTAAGGGTTGAGGCGGCCCGAGAAGTTGGGTTACTGGTTGTTTCTTTAGAAACTGGAGTTGCGTGATGATTCAGCTTCCATCATATGCCACGTGACGAGCACAGTTTTCGGGTATATCATACTTTTATGAAATAGTTTTCGGGTATATCATACTTTTATGAAATAGGGACTAAGTGCATACTGGCACCAATTGGTCAGGCTCCTATAACACAGCTTTACTCGTGACGGGTATGGACGAACCTAAACACTGCGACTCCAAAGCCCCTTAATTAAGGAATATACCTGAAAATATAACAATAGGATCCCTAATCTGATTTAAGGTATATTCCTTAGTTATGGGGTTTTGGAGTCTCCGGGAACACTGACGCTGTTGCAGGAACCCAAGAGGCTTGAACCTGTCCTTCGCAGCTCTAGCTGTAGCCCCGAAACGGGGTGTCAGAGTTGGGAGTTCGCGTGTGTCAGATCACGGGTTTTTCGGGTTTCAGGATTTAGGGTTTAGGGTTTAGGGTTTAGGGTTTCAGGACTGAAGGGTTTACAGTAGAAGCCTAAAAGTTGGAAACCCAATCCTTAAGAGTAATGTATAGGGAATCCCAGCACTATTTGGCCTGAATCCGGATTCCAACTATATGGGGTTTACTGTAGGGGGCTTAGGGTTTAGAGGTTCGGGGTTGCAGGACTGAAGGCTTCAGGGGATTTAAGCGTTTAGGGGTTCAGGGTTAAAGGGCTTAAGTGTTACGGGATTTAGGCTTTAGGGTTTAATCGGTTTCAGGCTGTTGGGGATGAGGGGGACGTAGGGTTGAGGGGTTCAGGGTATACATTGACATGAGGGTTGTGGGATGTTGAGAGATATTGAACATGTGGGTTATGTTTGAGGTGCTCTTCACTCAGGTTACTAAAGGGTTCTTAGGCTTGTGTTCTTTGATGGGGTTTTGCAACTTTACTGCTGATTGACAGAATCCTGGGTGCAGGGGTTTTGTCCAGCGTGGGTTCTGGTGGTTGGGATGTTAATAACCCAGAGGCTCCATATATGGTACCATGATGGAATTAGGCCCCAAAAGACCATCCTTATCAGGGTTTTAGGGACCTAATTCCATAATGGTACTATATATGGAGCCTCTAGGAAGGTTTTAATTTAGAGGTCGGAATATTCAACTTCAACAAGAGGATATCTTCGGAGTTCGTTTGTATCATTATGTACCCAAAACGACTCCACACGGGCACATTCTAAAGTTGTTGACGAGACACCTCTGGTGGAGTTTGGGGTGTGATATGGGGGCCTAAGTAATTACCTATACTATTTTGGGCGTCCCTGATTTTAACTATAGTTTACTGGGCCCCAAAGCTCGATTCTAATTATTAAGGGCCCTATATCATAGACCCCTTTAAGGGAACCCTATTCCAACTAAGGCCCCCACATTATAGGCTCCCATTCCGATCTGGCTGCTCAGGTTTCACCAGCCCGGAGGAGATAGCGTCTGCAGCAGGGAGAGCAAGAATGACGCTTACGATGCATAAGAGGGTCTAGGGTTTAGGGTTGAGGGTTTAGGGTTTAGGGTCTAGGGTTTAGGGTTTAGGGTTATACCCCACACCCTACACCCAAGCCCTAGGCTGTTAGTTCTTTCGTAGGCTTTAGAGGGTTCGGGCAGACGGAAAAGGTGCTGAAAAAAATCATTACCACAAAGTCCCAAGCCCCACCCAAACGGGCCCCAACCCTACATCCCTGCAAGTCGCTTTAGGGGTTAGGTTCAGGGTTGTAGTTACGGGATTTAGGGTTTTAGAGGTTGTCGGTTAATGGCTGTTCGATTTGTATGTTTTGAATTTATGGGTTTAGGGTTTATGCTTTCTTGCAACCGCAGCATTGCTCAGAGCTGCTGGTAGCTGCCTAACTGGCTTACGGGCGATTATACTTCTCTTGAGGGCCGGTTTAGGGCTTAGGGTTGGGGGTGTAATGTAGGGGCCTTAATAATTAGAAAGGGGTTTTGGGGCCCAGTATACTATAAATATATCAAGGAACCCCAAAATAGTATAGGTAATTATTTTAGCCCCTATAGTTTGAGGGTTTAGGATTTAGGGTGAGGGCCCTTGCAAAAGGATTGGAGCAGGTTTGGAATGGGTTTTGCTATGACCCTGCAAGCGCCATGGAACAAGCACTACGGCATCGTACATCCAAAGCCTTCAGCGGCTTGTAAAACCTAAAGCTGCACTCGAAAGCCAAAGCCCCTGAGCCCGAAACCCTACCTAGGCCCCAAACGCTAAGCTTTAGGGTTAACCCTAAACCCTAAACCCCAAACCCTATCAAGCTTATGAATCCAGGACTTCTTGCTTTCCTTTGAGCAGACCTTGTGTAGTCTCGCCAAGTTGCTGGTCATTGCTTCAATAGCCATGGGCCATGGTTTAGGTTTTTTTTTCGGGGTTTAATGGTTTAGGGTTTGGGGTTTAGAGTTCCCTCAGGCAGAGGATGTTGCGAGCTCACCGGGTAGAGGCCTGCATCGGATCTAAACCGTACACTCGCTAAAAACTGTCTCTTTAACCCTCCTTCCCTTTTCAGGCGAGGGCATAGTTGAGCTGTCGCAAGCCCGCCCCCTTTTCTGTCGCAAGCCCTATTCCGTAATATAGGGGCCTTGATAATTAGAATAGGGTTTTGGGGTATAGTATACTATCAATAAGGAACCCCCAAAATCATATTAATAATTATTTAGGCCCCTATAGTACCACCCTCCCATACTCAACACACAAAGGCCGTGGAGTTTTGTCATGAGACTCGCCAGGCGTATTGACCTTAGAGCCTATATCCCCAATGCAAAACCCAGGAACCCATTTTACATGGAACGTAAACAACCATTACTGTATGGCAACCCGAACCCAGAGACAGCCTGCCAGAAGGTTCGATAGGGGCTTCTTAGGTCAGGATTAGGGTTCAGAGTTCAGGGTTCAGGGCTTTGGGCTTAGGGTTTACCTGTAGCTCCAACCCTACGAAATAGCAGGTTATGACCCCTTAATTATCGGGTATAACCCCTAAAACCATAGGTTTTTGGATCTCGAGCTAGGGTTTGAAAATAGGGTTTCCTACAAGGCGGGCAGAAGTATCGGCCAGCTACTCGGTCCTTCGAAGCAATTTCAAGGCAACGTGTTTCTCAACAGCGGAGCCAAAGCCCAAAACCCCAAGCCCTAAACCCTGTACTCCCAAGCCGAGAGGGCCGAAGTAGTAATGGCAAATAGATTGGCTTAAGGTCCCAGAATCCATGCTCTGAATGGTTTAGGGGACCGAAAACACCCTGACCCTCAGGCAAGTCTTTGAGTCAATGTTTTTTGGTTCTCAGTCAAGTTCGTTTTCACCATCAGAGTCACCACTAAATCCTGAGCCCTCAACCCTAAACGGTACACCCGAAAAACACGAACTCTGATTCGTTGCTCTTCAACTCGAAACCCTAATCCTCAGTTCGAAGCCCTAAACTGCAAAGCGGCCTGCGATGTTGAGAAACACCCCACTATCTGGCCCTCACCAGAGTGGGCAGCATGGGAGTTGCAGGATGTTACGATTGTCAGGGGTCAAACGGGTTTACACCGTTTTATTGCCCAACCTCTCATGGCCGTCCCTGTACCCTTGAGTAGGGGCTTTTGACCCCAGCGGTCGGCATCTAGGGTATAATGGCCGGTAGATGGTCACACACACACACACACACCGAAACTACGCTTCAGAAGTTGGGGAGCTGTTTTTGTCTCGGTGCTTTGCATGCTCATCGACATGTATCCAGGAAGTCCTTGGGCATTTGTGAATGTGAGCATGGCTTATGAGGGTTTAGGGTTTGCAGGAGTGCTTTGGATCATGTTCGATAGGGCATCAGCAAAATCGCAGGGTGCGAGGTCTGCATTATTGTGTTCTAAGTGTTGAAGGTGTGTAGGCATCTGGTTTGTTGCAAGAGGTGGTGCAAAGCACGCTGCAAAGGTCTAAACAAGCAATAGCCAAGCTTTTGTACAGAGGTTTCAGGCTTTCTCTGAAAGAGGCTTTTTGAAGCTGAGGGCTCGTAGTGTCAGTCCGACCTAGCCTTTGGGGGTTTTCATCACTCTGCATTGAGAGTGCGGGGTTCAGGGTTTGGGGTTATAACTCTAAACCCCCCAAACTCCTAAACCCTGTGTAGGGAGTCGGCTAGGATTGCCGGCTTGTTGTTTGTAGTGGAGGACATTGTAAAGTTCAGCCTACAGCGCTTACAGTAACTCCTGCATCATCCCAATCGGCCGGCTCTGCCGGTAGTTCTGTAGTTCTACTTAGCTGGAAGCCCCTTTCAGAAGCTCGTGCATCTGGCTTCTGGTCCGGATTTGTTTTGTTTAGGCTACTGTCGATGATATAGATCCCGCATTACCCATAATAATGCACCATCATTCCCGTAGTTTAGGGTCACTAAGATAATGCAGGTTTTATATCATCAACCGTAGTCCAGGGTTCACGCTCTATATCAGGTCTTAGGGTTTAGGGCTTCTGCTTCAGGGTGTAGGGCTTAATCATTGCTCAAAGCTTTGGGTATGATTCAGGGCTTGGTGCAAACTCGCAGATGACATACCCCTCCCAATCTAGCATAGACCCGTAGATAATGGTGAGACCGAACGTAGCCGAAGCCTATCCTCTAAACCCCGGACCCTATACCACCTATAGCATAGACCCATGAACAAGGTAAAACCGAACCCTACAAACTAAACCCTGGACCCCGAACCTAAACCCTGGGATCTACATGCGAATTACGGCTGATGGTTTAAATCCTGCATTACCCATAATAAGGGATATGCCGCTAGTTCCATAGTCGAGCGTCATAAAGTATTGCAGGATTTATATCACCAACCCTAAACCCTAAAACCCGTTATAGATCCCTAAACCCTAAACCCTAAACCCCTAAACCCTAAACCCTAATCCCTTAAGAGGAGCCGTAGGGGACGACTTCAGGTTGACTCTGCAGTCAGACAGTTCTTGTGGGGAGATGGCGGTTAGCTTTCAGATGTCTTCCTGAAATTAAATTCCCAGTCCAAGTACCAAAAGGGTTTAGGATAGGGGTTACTTGCTAGATGTTTGGGCCCGTACCATGACTTGGACCCTTTGGGTTTCTGAAAAGGGGAGAGTACCGCAGGAAGGGGCCATTCACAGGGAGGCTGATTCAGAAACGGTACTACGAGGTTAAGGGTCAAGGGTGTGGGATTCAACCGTAAACGCCACGATGAAAAAACCTTTAGCCAGAATTCTGTGGGCTAACTAAGGGCTCATCAGTTTCATAGGAACTTCGTGAGGTACCGGGATGAATGGGGCGGAAAGCGTTTTCGTCGTAGGATTAGATGGGGGTTGGTCCGATCGTAGGTCCCTCTTTAGGTGTACTGACGGTGCACTCCGTTCTTCCGGGGCAACCGCGAATTGAAATGCAGAGTGATAGGAAATCTCAGAAGCATGTGGACGCCCGAAGACCCATGTAGAAGATGCCGTAAACCCTAAACCATCCTAAAGCCTAAATCCTAAACCCTTCTTGAACGGGACCTTGGCACGGAACAACCTGCCAGCTTGCTGGGGCCGCACCCGGTCTTCCCATAGTTTCAGCGCCTCTTCAAACGAAGAGTGGAAAATAGCGAGTTTAGTAGGCTTTCAACTTATGAAGGTGTGCCTGGTACACAGAATGTTACCGAACGACCCAGCATAGCTTGCCTCAAAGTTTCTATCAATCCAGTTACTCCAGTTCGACCCTCGAAGTTTGATCAGACCATATTTCCACTGTTTCTCCAATGCCTGTTTATGCGACTCACACCAGCCTCAGCCTTGAAGTGGAAGGCGCCAAAGCCTTAACCATAAACCATAAACCTGCCATAAATATACTGTTGATGGACAAAATCCTGTATGACCCTAAGGACCCTAAGCTATGGGAATTATGGTATATTCCTTATAATGGGTAATGCAGGATTTTGTCCATCAGCCGTACCATGAGATCCTCAATCCTGCTCCCTACCTACCCCACCAAGGCCTGTCTGCGTGAGCATCGTTACGGACAGTACTACAGCTGCCGACGATACTGCCCTTCATCATCATCTTCGTCTTCGTGCTGCTGCTACTACTTACTACTACTTATACTACGACTACTACTACTGCTACTACTACTACTACTACTACTACTACCACCCCTACTCCTACTCCCCCAAGAAAGCAAACTGGTACCCAACCCCCCCCCCCCCTAAAATGCGAACCCTAAGCCCTAAGCCCCAAGTCTTGAGCAGCATATGTGCATGAAGTCCTGCGCACCAAACTGGGGATAGCATCTCCAACCTGTCCTTGCAAAGGCTTGCAGCCAAGGAAGCCCAAAGACGGACTTGGTTTTTTGGGTTTAGCGGATGCACCTAGGGGTGTGTAGAGGGTCTTACACGGATGTTTCAGCTGGGAATTGGCCTAGGGTCAGAAGCTGCTGCCTGCCCAGCATAGCAAAGGCTTTCAACTGCAGCTTCACACGAAATCCCGCAGCAATTCAGCTCAGCTTGAGGAAAAGGTCCATTGCCTTATGTAGTACATGAGCCTTTGCAGAGCTGTCATGTCATGCCGCATTTTTGGAGTTCATGAAGAGGAGCAGCAGCCTAATCAGAACAAGGCATCACAGCCTAGACCAGCGACGAACCCCGTAACAGAAGGGCTATATCCTGGCTGAGCTGGCAGAGCCAGTGGTTAGCATCTGCCGAATCATCCCAGCTCCGCTGGGTTGCGGCCCTGGGGAAGTCCAAGTTCAACAAGCACCTAGGCAGAACCCTAAGCTCTTTCAGACATCGGGACTTCATGATTCGTACCTATTTGTGCAAGGTTCGGCGATGGTGCTCTGAAACATGGGTGGTTGTCGAAATTATGGTCCCTTTTTGGGTCCTTAATATAATACGGCACCTATTATTTAGGGTATCAAAAAAGGGACCTGAATTTTGACAACTACCCACATGTTTTGACACTTCGGGCTTCGAGGTGGCAGCTGTTTGGGATTCAGGGGTTGAGGCTGGTGGGAGTTTCCGAAAATTAGGGGTACCGTATTTTGGGGTCCATATCATAGGGATCCTACTATTTAGGGTACTGTAGTAGGGTCCCCTGTTTTCGGAAACTCCCTGGTGGCCACAGCACGAAGCCTAAATTAACGCAGACGGCGCTGCCGATACTCTTGGTCCTGCATTGTCCTACATTCTATGACACTAAGTCACCGAGGCTTGAACCGCAAACCCTCAAACACTCAAGTCAAAATCCCAAGAAAGTGAAAGCCTAAACCTTGTAAGGCAACCGTCCGAATCCCATCATGATGTAGCTGTTTCCGAATTCTCCCTTGAGGTCTCGATCTATTGAGTCTGAGATAGTCGGGAGTTTCTCAACAGTTGCCAAACTTCGCAGTCCCAAATTCGATCCTTGTGTAGGACTCAGGTTACATAGCTGTTGAGGTTTTGCTCCTCTAGGGAGCATTCTCGGAAGCCCTCAAGTCCCGTCAGGCCCAAAAAGCACTTCAAGACCTGCGCCTGTACCTGCTAGATGGAAGAGCCAGTAAACCGCGGAGATTTCCGTGAATTAGACACTCCCATGCAGCAGCTGTAATCTTGAATCATCCCGTATGAAGAGCCAGCAGGCTTGAAGCTTCCTTGTGGCCCTAAATCCTAAGCCCTAAGCAAAACCCTAATCCAAGGAAGCCAAGTATGCTGCAGTTTCTGATCTCATGTGACGCGGGTTTCCAACAAGGGTACGACCATGGAGGCCGAACATATTTCATTGCAACGGTACAAATTACGGTAAGAATGAAAGAGATAATGGTCGCAACACTTGTTATACTTAAGCCTAAGAGTAAGCGCACTAGTAATACTAGCAATAGCTAGGAACAGTACTGATAGTATTGAAAGTAGTGATTGTCAGGGATTGTGATAACAGTATTCATAGTAATAGTGAACATAAACATAATGACGGTCAGAATAGTCACCGCAACTAACCATAGCAACAGTAGCCGTTCTCATTTTTCTACTCATCATACTAGCAATAAGACAGAGAAACAATACGACAAACAATAAAATAAAAGCAATAGACGCTGTAATAGCAACAAAACTAGTAATATAAAAAGCAATAGTAACTAATAGTAAAAACAGTATTCATAATAGTATTCAACAGTAATAACAACAAACTAGCGTCAAGAGTTATACAAATGAAACTATACTGAGAGGCTACAGTTACTTTCGTTTACTAGCCGTACCAGTAATGTCCCAGCATAGTCACTGCATGAGCATTACTGTGGCATACGCCGCAACACCTGAGCTTCCTACAAAGGCCAGCCCCAGCTCGACCACCCTTCAGAGCGTTGCGAGTACTGTCCTGAGGGTTTAGGGCCTAGGGTCTAGAACCTGCATTTTGCAGAGTCCCTAGATCTTGTGTATCAGTGCTTGTGTCAAGAACGTAGCCCTGGCCTCCGTCCGGAGAAAGTGTGCCAAGGATGGCATGCAACGAGTACGACATCCAGCACTAGCACCTCAACGACAAGCAGCACATCAACGTCGGAAGGCAGCTCCAGCAGCATCAGCACCAGTACCTCAACGACAAGTGTTACATCGACGTCCAGCAGCAGCTCCAGCAGTAGCAGCACCAGCACCTCAACGACGAGCAGCACGTCGAAGTCTGGAAGTAGCACCAGCAGCAGCTCCACGACAGAGACCAGCAGCAGTAGCAGTACCACTGCATCAAGCGTGACAACATCATCCTCCGTAACCAGCACTTCCGGAACTAGCAGCTCTACTTCCAGCACTTCCAGGACCAGCAGCTCCACATCTAGCATGTCTTTGACTGGCAGCTCCACGTCCAGCACTTCCACCACGTCTAGTAGCTCGACCAGCACAGGCAGTAGCATGTCAAGCACAAGCTGCAGTACCAGCACAACCAGCACTGCCAGCAGCAGCACTACTGGCTCCCACACATCCACAACTCTGTGGCACAGCAGCACCACATGGACTCCAGGCACCCCAGCAGAGGCAGCGAGACAAAAGCAAGAGGAGCAAAGGAAGGATCAAGCTGCAGCAGCAGTAGAGGCAGTGGACGCGGTTGAGCAGGAAAGCGTGCAACAGCTTCTGAGCATCCTCGACTTCGGCTCCCCCGCGAACAGCACCGAAACCGGCGGAGTTTTGGGGCAAGTTTCCATGTCGACCGAGACAGGCACACTAAAGGTGACGGCCCTGTCACCCAAGGCAGTGGAGGCTGCCGGAGGAAGTGTGGCGGTTTCTGCTGGCGAGACGGGTGCAAAGGTGGAGATGCCTGCTGCAATCCTTTTTCAAGCGGCTGAGCTGTTCGAGAAAACAGGTGCCTCTGGGCCAGTGCTCCTGAGCCTGACTAGCATGTCAGATGAGACGGCCGAGAGCTTCGCAGATCGGCAGGTCGAAGGTGAGCTTGCAACAACTCTGCAGTCGCAGCCTTTGAGTATCAACCTTAGAGGCGCGGATGGCTCCAACTTGAAGATCGGTGAGATGCAAACCCCCATGGAAATCGTTCTCAAGGTGAAAAGTCCCAATGCGACATGTGCCTACTGGGACGAGGATGAGAGCCGATGGTCAAGTAAGGGCCTGACGGCCCTGTCCAACACCGCAGGCCAACTCACTTGTTTGACCACTCACCTCTCCATCTTCACCGGAGTCTTGCAGATCATTGTCGAAAGGGCAGCTGCAGTCATTTCTTGCAGTAGATGGGATCTCATGTCTGAGAAAGGCTTGCAGAAGCTCATGGGGTCATGCCGGAAGTGGATGGGCAGCCTGCCATCAATTTCGACTTTTGTTTTCATAGCCTTGTTCTTGGCCATCCAGTGCCGTGTGGCCTATGTGGACCGCCGAGACAAGCAGATGGTTCCCTGGGAGAAGCTCGAGCCAATTCTCTTTTGAGAGGCTTTGCCTTCAGACGAGGATCTGCCTCCAAGACGAGTTCGGCCCACCCGGGCGTGCTGCCGCTATTGTCTGGTTCAGCTGAAGGAGTGGTGCTGCTGGTGCACAGGTATCTGTTTCGGCGTGGAAAAAATTTTGCAACACATCACGGACGCGATCCCGAACGCTCCACAACCCAGCGTGAACCGGTGCATCAGGTCCCTCCACGCGCATCGATGCAGGGTGGCTCTGCTCACCAACGAGAAGTTCGAAGTCGAGGACAGCGTTCCGAGGCAAGTCCCGCGCACCCAGGTTCGCCGGAGCCGAGTCTCCCGTCTGATGCAGTCATTGGTTCAGACCGTCAATCAACTCGCAACGGCAGTGCGTGACCTCAACGCTCGATGGGAAGTTCACCTTCATGGGGCGAGTGCTGTGGAGTCCATCCTTCAGCGAGGGTGGTGCAGCCGCGTCTGCCTGCTGGTTCCTGCATTCCACCCATGGATCGCATTATTGCGATTCAGCATATTGACGCCTTATACCGTGCGAGTTGCCCTCGTCTTCTTGAAGCTATGCACTGCAGGCGCTATCAATGCGCTCTTCTTCACAAGCACCACAGCAAGGCCCGGATGACGACCCTGGTTGTCGACAGGAGCTCGGCTTCCTTGAGGGCCTGGTCCAGCGCTGCATTGTGGGATGTTTGGCCTCTTTTCTCGGCGATTGCATCATTTCCACTCTCTTCCTCGTACAGGTTCGCAGCCCCTCAGAGAAGAAGCAGTGGACAGAAGCGGCCAAGTCATGGAAGTTGGCCTGGTGGCGCTGTCGTTCCTGTGTCTTCTGGTTGCTGTGGCTCGTGTACACGATCACGTGCCTGGCATACATCATGATGTTCCTTGCAAGCGCTCATCTTGAAGATGCCCACAACTGGTACCAGAGTACTGGGATGAGCCTACTTCAGGACATGGTGCTCTTGCCGTTGGGCATGGCTTTGGTCCTGGGCACAATCGCCACGTGCGCACTTCGAAGTCAGCGCATCCGGACGAGTATCGAGCAGAAGTGGTACCACCAGCCAGAGGATGGCGAGCGGAAGGTCGCGCAGCGTGGCTGCCAAATCTCCAGTGCCTCGTCGGCTTCAGACCAAGCAGATCATCTGGTACTGGATGTGGGCCATAGGTCCAATAGGAAGGGCCAGGAGATGCTAACTGACTGTCAGGCCGTCTTGCCCGGCATGGTAGAGTAGACTTTGGCTTTGCTGTGTGAGGTGCTGGTCTCTCTTCTCACACCCCTGTGCCTGTCAATTAGCCGGATATGAGCAGCCTGCACAGCCGGGGTCTGACTCCCAAGCAGTTGTAGCTCATGGTTGTTGCGGTGCGTTGTACCATTGGGCGATTCACCGCGCTCATGCAGCCAACACACGATTTGTCTCGATCTAAGCTTTTTGCTTGGATCAGCCCTCGTGGTGCGCGCCCGTCGGGGCCGTCAAGAGCCAATTTCTATTGCATGCACGGGGTGTTGCGTGTGATCCAAGACATCCACCCGCCAGGCCTCGTGCCTGTCAATATGAGCAGCCTGCACAGCCGGGGTCTGACTGCCAAGCAGTTGTAGCTCATGGTTGTTGCGGTGCGTTGTACCATATTGGGCGATTCACCGCGCTCATGCAGCCAAAACACGATTTGCCTCAATCTAAGTTTTTTTGCTTGGATCAGCCCTCGTGGTGCGCGCCCGTCGGGGCCGTCAAGAGCCAATTTCTATTGCATGCACGGAGTGTCTTGCGTGATCCAAGACATCCACCCGCCAGTGATTTGTATAGGCCTCTGGCTTTTCTGTCCGAAAGGTGAGGAAGGTCTGTCACAGTCTAAGCCTCTAAGCACTGCCGTGGTTCAATCCAGCGCAAAAAAGTTCCTGTTGGCTTGCAGCTGCCCATGATTGCACCGAGCCACAGCAGAGCTCGCAGAGCCAGGCAGCCGTGAAAGTGTGTTCTGACTGGCTACACTCGGTTCAAAACATGGCTAAGCTCTGCTTTGTTGCAACACCGCGTGTTTGGTTCTTAGCGTTACGAGCGGCGCTCCATTCGGACTTAGGACTTGAAGCACACCGGTCCGGCATCGAGCAACGCACGTGAGGCAGCAATCTGCTACACGATTGGAGAGAACTTAAGCCAAACTTAAGCCAACAGAACATTTTCAGAGTCCATGGTGGCCTTCTCCGTTGCAAAGCAATCTTGCAGTGATGCTAACCAGCTCCTGCACATGCTATGCCACTACGCACATCCGAGCACGGACCCGCGCCCACGACCAGCCATGACGCCGGGGGAGAATCTTGCAGACGGCAGCCGAAGAAACTTCCAGCAACTGAAGATACACTTTCAAACATAGTAGTAGACTTTTTTTCATCGTGGACAAGCGGTGGTTCACTGTCAACATTGCAATGGTGTGGGCACCTGTGAGCACCACCTGATTCACGTAACACTATGTCATCTGGCACGTCGTTCGGCGTAGGGTTAGATGGGGGTTGTTCTGGTGTTGAGTCTCTCTTCCGGAGCACTCCGTTGTTCTGGGCGCCGAGAACTGAAATACAGAGTGATGACCAACCTCAGAAGCATAGGTTGACACCCGAAGATGACCCACCCATACCCACTCAGACGACCCCAAACTCTAAACCATCCTAGTAAAGCCCTAAACCCTAAACACTGAACAATAAACCCTGAACCCGAAACCCTAAATCCTAAACCCTAAACCAAGCCCTAAACTCTATATAAATCCTTCTTAAACGGGACCTGGCAAAGAACAGCCTGCCAACTGACGAGGGCGGCACCCGGTCGTCTCATAGTTTCAGAGCGAAGAGTGGGAAACAGCGAGTTCAGGTTCGGGGTTTCGGGTTTAGGGTGGTTTAGGGTTTAGGGATAGGGTTTAGGGTTTCGGGTTCAGAGCAGTTAACCTCATGAAGGTGTGCCTGGTGCCTAGAATACCAAAGATGCAACATAGCCTGTTGCAATGGTGTTCTCAGTCCAAAGTCGACACCTGAGGTCTGATCAGGTCATATTAAATTGTTACAGTACACCCTTACTCCTTTATACGACTCACACTTCCTGCAGCCTTGACGTAGATATCACCAAAGCGTGAACCATGAACCCAAAAGCCCTGAACCCTAAAACCCCTAAGAGCCCTAAATTCCCAAACGCCGAGTTGAACGCCAAGTTGATCCTCAATCCTGTTCTCTACCTACCCCACCAAGGCATGTCTGCGCGAGCATCGTTTCCTACAGCAACACAGCTACCGACGATAGTGCCCTTCATCATCTTCATCATCATCTGCTTCTTCGTGTTGCAATTTCCGATGTTTCTCCTCTACTACTACAACGACGACGACGACTACTACTACTACTCCTGCACTGCTGCTACTACCACAACTGCCACCGCCATTGCCACCACTACCACCACTACTCATGCTCAGCTTTTGCAAACAAAGGGCCAAAGGTTAATGGTTCAGGGATTGGGGTATATTTTATGGGACAGGGTTTGGGGTTTCGGGTTGTGCGCTGCTGGTGTTGGTTTCAAGTTGTTTCATTAAACCCGGAACCCGACAGCAGAAACTGCGCGCTCAGGTACAAGCCCTAAATTCTAAACAGCAAATCCTAAATCCTGAACCCTATAACCCTACACCCTAAGCCCTAAATTCTAAATCCTAATCCTACATCTGACACGAAGCAGGATTTGGGGCCCGGAGCTCTCACGCACAGGAGCATCAGCATTTGGAACCCTGAAGCCCGGAGTTTGGGGTTTTGGGTGTACCTATAGTCTCCATTGCAGTTCCCTTTTTGGTTAACCAAAATCTGTAATATAGGATCCTAACCATAAAACTGGTTAGCCAAAAAAGGAACTACAATGGAGACTATAGGTAGGGTTTCATGGGTGGCACCGGCACGGTAAGTCTGTAGGTCGGGTTATTCTTCGTTAAGGGTTTGAGGTTTGGGTTTTATCTGGTTGGAAGTTAGGATTCTGCTGCTTTTTACAGACTTGATCTCAGAAAGCTAGTATATCTGGTATATTCACTCTTGACCTTCACATGTCTACCTCCGTTGCGCAGCCTGTGGTACAAACAGCACGTGCCCACAAGTGGCTTGTATAGTCCACCGACGACTTATCCCATCTTTCCGAGAGGTCACGCTGCAGGCCAACTCGCTTCTTCAAAAGTTTGCTTGAGAGGTTTCAGACAATCCCGACTATAAGCCCCTACAGAGCAGGATTCTTCTCAGTCCCACCCATGTAAAACAAGGCACGCCAAATATTACGATACCTTTCGGCGTAAACCCTAAGCCCTAAACCCTAAACCCTAAACCCTGAACCCTATAAACCCTAAACTCTGAACCCTATAAACCCTAAACCCTGAAGGGGCAGCCGGAGATTTCAGGGAGTACGTTGGAAACTGTCGGGAGTTTGAACCCTTCGACCTCACCCTACGCGCTAAAGACGAAGCCCTGGGTTTAGGGTTTAGGGGTTAGGGTTT
Organism: Symbiodinium sp. clade A Y106; assembly: GCA_003297005.1. NCBI lineage: Eukaryota > Dinophyceae > Suessiales > Symbiodiniaceae > Symbiodinium > Symbiodinium sp. clade A. Next base: position 73,659 of record BGNK01001961.1, read on the forward strand.
GGGGTTTAGAGTTTAGGATTTAGGGTTTAGGGCTTAGGGTTTAGGGTTTAGTGGCATTTAGGGTTTAGGACGAAGCCCTAGTGCAAGTTCCTGTGACAGCTCGACCGCAATCTCCACAGGCCAAGCAGGGCTGAACGTCGCCGGAAACTCTTTCTGGCAAGTAAGGCTTTACCAGAACACCTGGCATGTTAAGCAACAATCATATCAGGCCTAAACCTCAAATTATTAACTTTCAACACCCTCAACCCTAAACCGTAAACCCAAGCATAAAATGGGCTTGGGCCCTAAGCCCTAAGTACGGTTCTGGCCACAACACCGCCAATATGACTCCTCCTTGTCACGGTTTCGAGGTTTAGGGTTTGGGATTTGAAGCTTCGACTGAATATAGAAGCCTGAACAATTAGTAGCTAGTAAAGTCTATTCAGTCTATTCCTTAGGTTTTCTTGTTACAAATATGGTAGCCTGAACAGTTGTTAACTAATGATTGTTACTATAAGAAACCCCAACACTCAAACCCAAATCCAATTAGCAAGGCCTCCGTATTAAAGTCCTGGAGTTCGGCATGATCGCATTCTTCTTAGTGTGACTCTTGCTGCTACGAGTCTACTGACTCAACATTCCCACCCTAAACCTGGCGAGCACTTTTACAGAAGAGCTCGCCGCGCGGCCCCACTCGGGCAGCTTCGACGAGCAACCTTTGGGACTTCTGCCGTCAACAAAGACCGCTGTGCGAATGACTGCGAGCCCGTTCACTTGAGGCAGGAGGCCGGGAAGGTGCAGCGCCAAAACACGGCCCCGCTTGATTATGCGGGCCCTGATTGTGAGGTTAGGGTCTCGCTGTAGGCCCTAAACTTTCGCCCATCAGGATGCAGGCTTGATTTCGGGCTTGTGTCTTGCTTACTGTGAGGTCCCATGATCTTCCAGAACCCTCAACCCTCAATATCGATGGTGTCGTCATTCATGCTAATCGCGTGGATTTATCAGCCTTCAAATTGCTTGGGTGTCAGTTGCATCCAATTTGATGTCCACGCCGGCTTGCAACCTATGCAGCATCGCACACAACGAATATGAGGTGGGAAGTTGTCAGGCTTGGCGTGCTCTAAACCCGAAACCCAAGCCCAAACTCAAAACTTCCTGAACCCTCCTCTAGGTTTCTGAGTGGTACCCTTTTGCTCTTTTGGTTTGTGGGTTCCCTTATTAAAACCGAATAGTAGGAAAAAGGGTACCCTTATTAGAACGGTGCTACTCAGGAACCTTTCCTAAACCCTAAACCCCGAAAACACTTCGAGGCATGGACCGCCAGTTCACCGCATGCTCGACATGCAGTGCTCGCAGCACTTGCGAAGCAAAGTATCCCATGTATGCGCGAGCCTTAGGGGTTTAGGCGTTTAGGGTTTAGTGGGTTGTGGGTGTAGGGTAAAAGGGGGTGAATTAGAGTTTAGGGTTTGGGTTCTAGGCGAGTTTAGGGCCTAGGCGATTTGGGTGTCGTTTATGTCTAAGTGCGTTATACGGTCGAGGCAGGGATTTTGAATCTAGGATTTAGGGTTTAGGCGGTATGATATTGGGGTTCCGACGTGGGAGTTTCGACGAATCAGGGAGATGTTTTCAAGGGAGCGTGTACTAAGGATCCCATTCCTTGAGGTGCTTTGCCGGAAGTGTTTTCTAGGTAGGGCTTCGGGACATTTTATATTTTCCCTTATTGGGCTTAAGAGGATCATATTTACCAAAATTTTTCAAAGGCCTTAAAGGCCCAACCTAGTTTTAGGGTTTGGAGTTTAGGGTTTGGGGTTGAGGGTTTAGGTTTCAGCAACTCCAGATCGAACAGTTTCTAGTCGAGCTCAGGTAATCATCCCACCCACCCAAGATTCCCACATGGGAGTTTCCGAAATTAGGGGTACCTTATTTTGGGGTCCTTACAGTAAGGGTCCTACTATTTAGGGTACTATATTAGGGTCCCCTATTTTCGGAAACTCCCACATCATTAGAAAGCCTTTATAGCCTGAAGGCTAGACTCCTAAACCCTAAACCCTGAATCCCGTAACCCTGGTCCTAAACTCCAAGGCCCCAGAACCCCGAGGCCCTAAACCAAGCCTCGAGCCTAGGCCCTAAACCATAAGCCCCAAACCCTAGGCCCCAAACCCTAAACGAACAAAAATCGGCATATTCAAAGAAGAAATCGCCGTATTCAACGAAGGGCCGGCCTTCGTTGAATATGGCGATTTCTGCGTCGAATTGGGCGGAGCCATAACCAACGAAGAAAAGCTATATTCAACGAAGGCCGGCTGAAAGCCATATTCAACGAACAAAAGCGCCATGTTGAAAGAAGAAATGGCCATATTCAACGAATGGCCGGCCTTCGTTGAACATTGCGATTTCTTCGTCGAACTTGGTAAAACAAACGCCATGTTCTATTAAGAAAACCAATAATATGGCGATTTCTTTGTCGAATTTGCTAACAATGAACTCCGTAATCAACGAAGAAACCACCGAACAAAGAAAAAGAAAAAACAATTTTCACACATCCCCATAAGGTTGAAGTATCATATATGGATTCCCGTGGGGCAGGCCTCGGGCCGGGGGGCGACAGCCAGGTGTCGCAGGCCAACACGCACGTGTTTTTTTTCTGCCCAGCTTGCCGAGTATGCTGGTGCTGTCACAGGGATCACACCATGCCCTAAACATCCCTACTATAGGGACATATATAATTACCAATACTATTCTGGGGGGTTCCTTATTATGATTATTTTATAATATACCCAAAACTCTATTCTAATAATCATTCAGGCCCTTATATTAAACTTTAAACCCTGAACCCTAAACCATGATTCGATGCTTTGAGGTCGCCGCTCAACAGCAAGGAGAACTGGGCGAACTTGCCTCAAACACCCGGTAATCTCTCCGGGTGGGGAACCACCCAGGGCCCTCCTTCTACCTTCAAGTAAGGTTTTTTGGTTCGAAACGTGGGTATTTAGGGCCGGACTGCGGCAATATGTTCAGTGGCGCCGTGTGGCCTGCCTGCATCAATTGTGCCTGGCGAACCCTTTGCATCAATCTTGGAGGCGGAACTACGTAGACCGGTCAGTGGTGAGCTGTATAATGTTCTGCTGGATGAGCATTTCTGCAGCCAGCTGACGTCGTCGATGCTTCCAAACTCCTATCACAACCGTCGTCACAAGTAACTATCGTAGAACTAGTCGTTGCAGTAGGGTCAGTGGTGGTAAGCATGCAGCAGAGTCATTGGTGTATCTTAATGCAGAGGCCTGAATAGTCGTTCCTATAACTCACAGGGTAGCCGAGGTCATCCCCGTCCGCAAGCTGATGCAGCTGCTCGGCGGGTTAATTGTTCTACGGTTTCAGGGTCTTCGGGGTTTTGGATCATAGGTTGAGGGTTCGAGGGTTTTGGGGGTTTAGGGTTTCGGGTTTTAAGCGCTTTGAGATTAAGCTTGAGGTCTTAGCGCTTGAGGGTTTAGTGGTCTATAAGAAAATAGTACATCGTCGAGGATGCGACATGCAGACGGTACGTGAAAGGGAACCCGTCGGTAGGGGATTTGGGGATGTAATTACTCTTGGCCACTGCGATCCTCTCTTGCATTGTTAGTCTCCATCATTGACTGTTCGCAGCAAGCGTGCCACCATAAGACATCTACCGACAAAATGGCAAAACAAAGGTTTCTTTAAGAGCAATGATCTAGTTTTCCTTGAGTTTATTTCCTAGGTTCCTGAGTGGTACCCTTTTGCCCTTTTTATTTTAGGGTCCCCTTATTAAAACCTAATGATAAGAAAAAGGGTACCCTTATTGTAATTGGGCCACTCAGGAACCTAATTTCGGTGTCCGAGGATGTCAAAGTTCCTGGTCCACCGCGAGATGTTGGAAAAGGGCTTCCTCGAGGAAGTAGAAGACGAGAAGTCAGGGTTCTAGCAGAAGAGCTTGTTTAGGGTATAGGGTTTAGGGTATAGGGTTTAGTGGCTTTGGGTTGAGGGTTTGGGGTTTAAGGTTTAGGGTGTAGAGTTCAGGCGTTGGGGTCCGTGATCTTTAGGGGCTTACGGTTAGGGTCTCAGCTTTCAGGTGTCTTGGGCTTGTACCTGCTGAGGGTAGGAATCCCAATCCTCAGGCTAAAAGTTCATGGACGTTTAACAAACATGTGGGTAGTTGTCAAAATTATGGCCCCTTTTGGGGCACCCTAAATACTAGGTGCCGTACTATAATATGGACCTAAACAGGGACCATAATTTTGACAACCACCCATGTGTGTGTGTGTGTTTTCTTTGTACAGGGCTCTCGGTTGAGGCCTGAGGCTTCTGAGGTGATGAGCAGTTGATGGCGGCTAAACCATATGGGGGTTTCCGAAGATAGGGGATATAGTGCCCTAAGTGGTGGGATCCTTATTATAAGGACCCCAAAACAAGGTACCCCTTCTTTTCGGAATCTCTAAACCCTAAACCCTTTATAGAACCCTTAATCGGAACCCTTACAGTAAAGGATCCCTTAAAGGATCCCTTTGAAGGGACCCCGTAGTTTCGGAAAGCTCCCATATCTGGGAGATTCCCAAACTGAATTCAGCGAGACGCCTTAGGCTCTTCAGGCGGAGGGCTTTGTAGTTGGGGTTTGGGCTTACAGTTTGGGTTTAAGGTTTAGGGTTTAGAGAGTCTAGGGTTTAGGGTTTAGGGTTTAGAGAGTCTAGGGTTTAGGGTTTACAGAGTCTAGTGTTTAGGGTTTAAGGGGGTTTCGGCGGTGGTTTGAAACAGCACCTTCAACAACCAGCGGCGTTTCTCTTTGTTGCCGTGTATCCCTCAATCTCCGTGCGCTAGTAGTTTTTCAATGTCTGAACTCTGAGCGCCAAGCTCTGAACCCCCAAAACCCCATGAAGAAACCCTCTCAGGAACCCGAAAAGAAGCCCTTAAAGCAACCCCATAGAGGGAGGCAGGGAACCCTAAACCAGGAGTTTGGGATTACATGGCGACGTGATCTCGAAATCCTTCTGACCCTAATGCTCCAAGAATTTGACCTCGCCTTCCTCCAGGTTTGGGGTTTAGGATTCAGAAAGTTGTGTCAGGATTTAGGCTTTAGTATTCACTGTTTGGGGTTTCGGGACAGTGCCCCGAACCATGCACAGTACTCTATGGAGGTCTCGCAAACTACCTGACGGCTTGTATACTCTAACAAAGCCCTAATCCCTGCCGAAATTAGCAGTAAAATCATTATTTGAGCCTGATTCTGATGAAGATGATTTCAATTGTGGCAAGGCCCCTTCATTACATCGTAGACCTCGCAGCCCCAACTAGACCCTAGCCCCCAAACCCTAAACCCTAAAAAGCAAAAACGGAAACCCGAAACCGCTGAACCTGAGCCTCAAACCTGCTTCACCAGAGGAGTTCACCCCGCGCACGAAGGGCAAAGTCATCGTGGTGTCCCATGAATGGTTGAGCTCCTTTGCAGTTAAGCTTCTTTTCAGGGTTGAGGGCTTTGTGTTTAGGGTTGCGGGTTTGGGTTTTAGGATGTAGGGTTTGGGGTTTAGGATCCAAGGTGCACGGTTGCGATGTCCCCTGAATGGTTTCGCTCCAACCTTCAACCTTTTTTGAGGTGTGAGAATGTGATAAGCCTGGTATAATCCAAAAGGTTAACGTGGATTTCCCCTAGGATACTGGACTACCTAGAGTCTCCATTGTAGTTCCTTTTCTTGGTTGACCAGTTTTATGGTTAGGATCCTATAATGGAGATTTTGGTTAACCACAAAAAGGAGCTGCAATGGAGACTCTAGGTAGGTCTACAGTTAGAAGTCCGCTTTTAAGCTGTAGGCCTCTGGGTTTTGGTTTGGGGTCGAGGGCGCGGAGCTGAGTGTTTAGGATCAGGGTTGTGGGTGGGTTTAGGGTTTAGGGTTTAGAGTTTAAGGTTTTGGGTTTAGGGTTTAGGATCAGGGTTGTGGTGTCCCGTGAATGGTCGAGTTGATACGATGCTTTCAGGTAGAGAGGCTATCCAAGCCACAGGGCAGTAACAGAGAGGAACCCTAAACCCTAAACCCTAAACCCTAAACCGTTCGCAGTGTTGCGAAGCTAGACCACTGATCTTTGGAGTTCTGCTTGTTGATATTAGAAATCCTCCTTCCGCCCTCGCCTCTCGCTGTCCGCACAATAGGCTCTCTCCCCTGTGAAGCTTATCTTGTGTTCCCTGAGACTAATCCTAAACCCAAGAACCCCAAAACCGCAAGAGGGCATCCCCAAAGCAGAACCCCTTCTTGTCAGCTGGGCTTTTTCCAGTCTCGAACTTGTCTGAGGCTACGTTCATCCCGATCCGAACCAGGACACATGCACTTGTGACCATATAGTCAAACATGGTACTTTGGCCACGGATGTGTTTAAGTTGGTTTGCCCTTCGGATGTGATGCCGAATCGATTTCAAGATGCTCGTAGAAAGATCACTGGTTGTGGTGAACGGCCCACTCCAAGCCACGGCACATCAAATGTTATTCTGCCAGCACTTGCTGAGAGCTTTCCAACTCTGTAGATAAACCCTAAACTCCCTAAAGCCTCAACCCCCGAGGCCCTAAGCCCTAAACCCTACTACGCAGACCGTTGCTAGGAGCATTTTTTTACCCTGAAGCGCGTGCTCGATCGTCTGGGCAATGGCGAAGTCAACAGGCCGACCCGGTTGACGCCTGAACTCATCGAAAAGGTTTAGGGTGTAGGGGTTTGGGTTGGGAGTGTAGAGATTTGGCGGGGTTTAGACATTTAAAGGGTTCAGGTATTTCGGTTTGGCTCAAAAGTTCGAGGATTTCGAGGTTACAGGGACCAGAAACATGTATCTCCGGCGGCGCACATGCATGGCATGCAATCGCATACTCGTACAGACACAAGCACACTGCGCCATACTATGTACGATATACCCGTTGGTAGTTGGTACGTCGTGGCAGTGTAAGCAGACCCATGCATGAGCACCTGGTTGCTTGTCTGGATAATATGTATATGTACAAATATTTAGATAGATTTCTATATGCTATGTACATACATACTCACATAGATGCATACATACATGCATACATAGATGCACGCATGCACACATACATACATACATGCATGCATAGATATACACATACAGACATACATAGGTACACATATACATTATATACGCATACCCATACACATACATATGCGTGTATATACACAAAGCATTTATGTACACATGTATGCCTGTATGTGTGTATGTATGTGGTAACTGCAGAAACAATATTCATGTATGTACGAGGCGGCAGTTATGAGTTTACACCGTTTACATCTGAAGCACCAGCACCCTAACCCTGAACCCTAAACGCTAAACCCTAAACCCTAAACTCCCTAAACCGTGACAGGGTGGAAGACTACTGGCTCCACTCGGTGATGTTCCGCTCCGTCGGCATCACGGCAAAGGCGGGCCGCCTGCGGCAGTAAAATGCGGCCACAGGGTTCCCTTAAAGGGTTCCTTAAAGGGCTCTAATAATAAGGGATCTATCGTAGGGTTCTATAATATAGGGGCCTTAGTACTTAGGATGTAGGTTGGATAGGTTCAAGATATGACGACATAAACCCGAAGCCCAATCAGCCTCAAGTTGGGCGTTGGTTTCGCGGTTAGAATCAGAATCGAGGGGGCTCTCTTTCGCCGGTCCTTGCATAGCCCAACTCTTTTGAAGTAGCTGAAGGGTGGTCTAACTCCAAACTTTCCCCGGACAGTCCACGAACCTAAATCGTTTCCGGTATGAAGCTTGGGACGAAGCTTCGTTTCATCCAGTTCGAGATTAAGCTTTGGCTTTCCTACCTCGTCATTAAAACAAAAGAACCAGGGGTTCTGTAAAGCTGTTAAGGGGGGTGCATCTTGCAGCTACTGTGGGTGCACGAAGAGGAAATCCGAGTGCAGCGAGCATCCATAGGCATCTGACTGTTCAAGGCCCAATTCTGCCCTGCACCCTAAAACCTCAACCCTAAACCCTGAAGCCCTGAACAGTAAAGCCTTAAACCGTGCACTCTAAACCCCAACACTGATAAAACCAATCCCTGAAACCCTGGTCTCTGAAGCCAGGAGTTGTACATACTAAATATTCAGCCATGTAAACACCCTGAAGTGGCCCAAAAACTTGCCTTCCAAAACGGAGACACACAGACAGACAGACGGACGGACGGACGGACGGACAGAGACAGACACCAAGTCGGCAATAGCAAGATTACGTTTAGGGAAACCCTAAACCCTAAGGCCCGAAGCCCTGGTTCAGGGAAACCCCTAAATCCTCTAAAGGGTACTATAAGGGTTCCTTTAGGGGGTACTACTAAGGTTCCTTTAAAGGGTACTGCAAGGGTTCCTTTCCTGGTTTAGGGAAACCCGGTTTAGGGTTTGGGGGTTTAGGGTTTAGGGGTTTAGGGGTTTAGGGTTTAAGGTTTAGGGTTTAGGAGTTTAGGATTTAGGGTTTAGGATTTAGGGTTTGTTTAATTGCGATTGAGGGCGCAGGTTTTCAGGATCAGGATGATGGTTTCGCGACGAGGTTCCGCAGTAGTACCCATTGCTCTGTTTCTTTTGGGGATCCCTTCGGTCGATGATGTAAATCCTGGGGTTCCTTTAAAGGGATCTATAAGGATACCTTTAAAGGGCTCCGATTATGGGATCTATAGGGGTTGGTGATATGAATCCTGCATCACCTTAATGGCTCCAGACTGATTATGGGAATTATTCTATATTCCTTATTATGGGTAATGCAGGATTTATATCATCAACCGTGGTTAAAGCCAAGCAACAGGGAGAAAGGGCAATTTTCGGTACCCCAGCCTAGAGGTTTTCAGGATTAGGAGGAGGGCGCGATTTCGGGCTTAGGAGCGCGATGGCCCGACCCCCAAAACAGCCACGAACCGCAGACCCCACATGGGTGGTTGTCAAAATTATGGTCCCCTTTTGGGTCCCTAATTTTTATACGGCACCTATTATTTAGGGAACCCCCGAAAAAGGGACCATAATTTTGACAACTACCCACATGCTAGACCCCCAAACCCTAAACCCATCTAAACAGCCCTGTAAGCCGTACGCCCTAAACCCTAAACTCCTGAACCCTGAACTTTTAGCCGAGCAACCCCACATAAGGCCTATATAAGGGATAAGCCCTAAACCCTAAAACCCTATAGACCCTTAACCGCCTTAACCCTAGTAGCCCTAACCCTGAAAGACGCGCAAGGAGTGGAAGAACGACTTCGACAACATGTACGCAGCCTTGCTGGACAGTCAAGAAACCTTCGGCTTCTCCACTAGGTTTAGGGTTTACGGGTTTAGGGGTTCAGAGGCTTAGTTAATTATGGCTGTAGGGTCCAGAGTCTTCTGAGAGTACTTCAGGATTCAGGGTGCATGGTGCTTATCAGGTATCAAGGTATCTTTGGTACGTTTCAGGATGTAGGGTTGTACCTGAACCTACCAAAACCTACTTTTTGTAGGGTCCCTATAAATTCCATATTAGGGTTTATATTAAGAACCTGCAAAAAAGGTACTTGGGTTCTCTCGAGTACCATTACCCGCAGGTGTTTTGTCCGGCCAGGGTTGGGCTGTTTAAGGCTTACTGCTCTTGACAAAAATGTAGGGGGCTGAATGGTTAAGAGTGTTATGCCTTAGGGCTGATTCTAGGCGGAGTATATAATGCCCCTGCCCCGAAACCTTATCCTAATTAGATGTTGATTAAGGCCTTTTTTTTCGGCCCCAAGGCCCCAAACCTCAAGCCTGAAACCCGAAACTACGCCAAGATTTGGATTGACTACTGCTGCATTCCGCAGATCGAGGCGCCGGAGCTTTGATTTCAGGTTTTAGGGTTCAGGGTTTAGGGTTCAGGGTTTAGGGTTTAGGCTTCAGGATTTAGGCTGTCGGTTCTTTGTTGCTGCGGTTACCCTGAGGGTCTAATTTGAATACCTAATAATCACATGGGAGTTTCCGAAAATTAGGGTACCTTATTTTGGGGTCCTTATACTATTTAGGGTACTATATTAGGGTGCCCTATTTTCGGAAACTCCCACATACTCTCCCAGATGCCAGCCTACAAAACTACAATCCCAAACCCAGGCACCGAAATATTGGGTCCTTTGGACCCTCAGGGCTAGGACGTTGTATTTCTTGTCGCTTCCTAGTGATGATTGTGACCATGTGGAGATGGTGATGCATGGCTGTGAAGGTGGTAGTGGTAGTGAAGCTGCTGGTTGTGGTGAGGATGTGGCTATGAGTCGTTGTATGAGCAGTACAGAAGCCGAAGCAGAAGAAGCAGTACCAAGACATAGGGGAGTTTCCGAAAATAGGGGATCCTAATATAGAACCCTAAACAGTAGGATCCTTCCCAAAATAAGGTACCCCTAATTTTCGGAAACCCCCATAGAAGTCGCCACCCTAGCCCAGTGGATCTTTTCAAGTCCATTTCAATGGGCGGCTCGCTTCTTGCATTTGCTTCGGTTTTGGTAGCTGAGACGACACGCTCAGTTTTTATAACATGAAGCTCCAGCCTGCCATTCCGAGAACCCCCAACCTATATGACCAATGAAAGCCCCTGAACCTCGTTTCAACCTAACTTTAAGAGTCAAGAAAGTCAGTCGGACTTCTTACAAGCTGCTCGAAATCGGTTCAACCCCCTTGAACCAGGCGGAAAACCCTTGAAAGGCATGGCAACTATTGGTGCAGGCTTTGCATGACTTGCTGTCGGGCAAGCCTCGCATGTTGCTTTTTTGAACGATGCAGCACATCGAGGCCAGTGTGCAAATTTGCTGCCATTCTCGCGGCAGCACACTGCATACTGCTTTTGAAAGCATGCGGGTGCCGGGAGGATGGGGGCGAGGTCGGTTCGAGTGATGCTGCCTTCTTCCACGACCAAGTTGGTTCTAACTGGACTCTGACCCTTGAGGGTTCTAGGGTTTAGGGTTTCGAGTTTAAGGGTTATGGGCTTACAGGAGCCTACCCTGAATGAAGGGTTCTAGGGTTTAGGGTTTCGAGTTTAGTATTTTAAGGGTTATGGGCTTACACCAGCCTACCCTGAATTAAGGGTTCTAGGGTTTAGGGTTTCGAGTTTAAGGGTTATGGGCTTACAGGAGCCTACCCTGAATTAAGGGTTCTAGGGTTTAGGGTTTCGAGTTTAATAATTTACGGGTTATGGGCTTACACCAGCCCACCCTGAATTAAGGGTTCTGGGGTTTAGGGTTTCGAGTTTAAGGGTTATGGGCTTACAGGAGCCTACCCTGAACTAAGGGTTCTAGGGCTTAGGGTTTCGAGTTTAAGGATTATGGACTTACAGGAGCCTACCCTGAATTAAGGGTTCCAGGGTTTAGGGTTTCGAGTTTAAGGGTTATGGGCTTACAGGAGCCTACCCCTGAACTAAGGGTTCTAGGGTTTAGGGTTTCGAGTGTAAGGGTTATGGGCTTACAGGAGCCTACCCTGAATTAAGGGTTCTAGGGTTTAGGGTTTCGAGTTTAAGCGTTATGGGCTTACAGGAGCCTACCCTGAATGAAGGTTCTAGGGTTTAGGGTTTCGGGTTTAATAATTTAAGGGTCATGGGCTTACACTAGCCTACCCTGAATTAAGGGTTCTGGGGTTTAGGGTTTCGAGTTTAAGGGTTATCGGCTTAATTGAAAACAGGAGCCTAAAGTTCCTCCATGCCCCGAATCTCCTCATCGACCCAATATAGTTAGAGGCCTGAATGAGGAGTAACACTAGTCCTCCGGGGTTCCGTAGTAAAGCACTTCTATCTTTCACATACATCAGTTTTGCTATACAATTCGTCCGATACCCTAAACCCTAGTCAGTTAGGCCTCTACGTCTACACCAATCCTACTATGCAGTCCCCAAGCTACTATTCTGATACCCTATACCCTAGTAACTTAGGTCTCTAGTTTATGCACACCAATTGTACCATACGATTTCCCAGGCTACTAGTCTGATACCCTACGTGTTTATAAGGTAGAAGAAGCACACTTTGTGAAGGTTCAGGGCCCTGATATAGGGGCCTTGATACACCCTAAACCCTAAACCCTGGTAAGTTAGGCCTCTACGACTCGTAGGCTTTATTAATGCGTCCCCCAACTTTCGTCTGATACCTCAAGGGTTTAGGGTTTAGGGTTTAGGGTCTAACCCTATACCCTAGTAAGTTAGATCTCTACTTTATGTAGGCATTAGGCTCGCAGGTGGATGCGAACCCCGAGACGATTCACCAAAGCAGCAGCCCGGCGACAGCTTCGATGTTTAGGAAAGTCACTTCTTTGATGTTCTATGGAGTCATGTTAGTGTATTTCCACTAAAAATAGCTGCAACGGACCATTCGAAGTATTATTCAACTCATACATATTATGGTTTTTGGTGTTCTTAAGATTGCTGTTTCATTTTCGCAATAACAATTCCTAGGTGTTATCTGGTACATTATGCTTCTTATGTTTGTAAGGGCGCTTAGACTTGAAGCAGGAAGTAAAGTCATTGCATATTGTATACGACTCTTTCGTTGTTCTGCATTTCGGCTAGGAATCACTAACCACAGTAAGCAGCGGACCTTCTTTGACCGTGCGAGGAGCGACATAGAACATAAATGTTGTGCTGGCAGCTAGGATACTGTTTGCAGTCACCACCATCATATCAATGCTAGTCTGAACGGTCAGAACTATTCATCATCAGCATCATCATTATCATCCTCATCCTCACTCTCATCATCTTCATGGCAGCAGCGTTTTCATCAGCATCAGCATCCTCATCCTCATCCTCATCATCATCAATATTATCATCGTAGTCTCAGTATCTCTCTGCTGCTTTTGATTTCCGAGGCCTGGCTGTGCAGTCCATCGCCGCCTATGTCGAGAGGCATGTTGGGTTTTAGCTTACGGCAGGGGTGAATGATTCGTATTGAGATCCACTTCGAGCGTTCCTTTAGGGCCCTGGGGCTTTATAATGGTTTTTACAAGATTTTACAGGGCTGGGCAATAATCAGCAATAACATATGCATCCCCAAAAGCATTTCGATTATCAAGGCCCCTGTCATACAGAGTTAGTTTGGTTTGTAAGTTTTAATTGTATATAGTAGCTTTTTGTTCCGCTTCTGTTTGTTATGTGAAGTACCTATAGTCTCCATTGTAGTTCCTTTTTTGGTTAACCAAAATCTCTATTATAGGATCCTAACGATAAAACTGGTTAACCAAAAAAAGGAACTACAATGGATACTATAGTATAGGTAGTTACAGGTTTCGGGGTCTCAGGAAAAAATCCTAGGCTGAGGGTTCAGTGGTTTATTCATGTCTTGGGCTCTGGGTTTGAGTGTTCTGTCTTATGCTTTGTGGGTTTAGGGTTTAGGGCCCTAAACCCTAAACCCTAAACCCTAAACCCTGCTAGTTGGGGGAGTTTCAGAGGATACAAGGGTTTTGCTAATACAGCGCTTTAGCTAAAAGTTCAGGGTTCAGGAGTTTAGGGTTTAGGGCGTACGGCTTATCGGGCTGTTTAGATGGGTTTAGGGTTTGGGGGTCTAGCATGTGGGTAGTTGTCAAAATTAAGGTCCCTTTTTGGGTACCCTAAACAATAGGTGCCGTATTATCATTGGGACCCAAAAAGGGACCATAATTTTGACAACCACCCAAATAGTAGGATCCTTGTTATAAGGACCCTCCAAAAAAGGTGCCCCAATTGCTTCAGACTCCCATCTAATGTAGGTCTCCAAGATTGCTGAACTACAAATGCCCAAGAGCTGCACGATGTTCTTTCGGGCGAGAAGGGTCGGAATTTGCTTCTAGGACCCTACATTCAAGAGCCCGACCCCCAAATCAGGATTGTTTTGGCTTCCGGTTTTCAGTAGAGGTGTTTACAGTGTAGGCAAATTGGCCAAAGCTCCTCCCATCCCCCCCAAACCCTTGCCATCAGCTCCATGCCAGTCCTACAAAGCCTAAATTGCTAGTCCCTGGAACACGCGCTTGGGGCTCATCAAGAGTGTCTGGTGGGTCTGATATAGAAGGCTGCTAAATTAGCAATAGCATGCCAGAGGGCTCCCTATTATGAATGTGCGATACTATGCCCCCGGCCCAAGCCCTATTCTCTAACTCTTCAGGCCCCGATATCAACCTTTGGCGGAACCTGAAAACCTTGTTTAAGATCTCACGACTTGGCAAGATGCGACTTCTCTCAGCCTGCGATAGTTGGACATACAAAGTAGGATGATGAAGTTGGGATCAGAATCAACCCTGGTAGCATTTGCGGTTCCAGTTGCGGGCACACATATTACTATAGTTCCCCATCAAAGAAGCTGTTGGGTTTACCTCATGCAACTTGTGCAGATATTTGAACCTATACATCGCCACCACCTCTGTGCAGGTCTTCGTTGCTGCTGGTCCTGGCGCCGGTTTGCATCCATGCCGCGGGTCTCTGATTAGAGTTTTAGGCTTGGGGGCTCAACTGAGCTGTGTATGGAAAGAGCTTCAGTGGTAAGCCATGCGTCCGCTTCATCTTCGGGGCAGAGTAGGTAGACCAGGTAGCCTTTAACCTTTTAGGGATTTTAGGGCGTATATAATAATGCTTTGGGCTAGGGTACTCGGCCCGGGCCCTTGGTCATAAGCCCCGTATGCTTCTGGAATTCAACCTACTACGAACCCAGGGCTGCTTGCAGGGGTCATTTGAACAAGGTCCTACTGTTTAGGAATACTTGGAGGCCCAGAGGACTTGGTAAGTCGGTTATAAGTAGGGTTATCATTGGGGTAACTCCATTTAGAGTACTTATAACTTATAACTCTACTTAGAACCTACTTACTAAGTCCCCGGCCCCTTCAAGTAGGGTTCAGGTTCTGGGGTTTAGGGTACTTCTAACTCTACTTAGAACCTACTTACGAAGTCCCTCGGGCCTCTAAGTTTCCCTGGCCCAGGGAGGCTCCCCTGAGCCATGAACCCCACAGAGTTTAAGAGGGCTTAAAGGAGGGCTGGGGACTTCTAGGTTCCTGAGTGGTGCCCTTTTGCCCTAAACCCTAAACCCTAAACCCTAAACCGTAGGGTCCCCTTATTAAAGCCTAATAATAAGAAAAAGGGCACCCTTATTGTAATGGGGCTACTCAGGAACCTAGACCATAATGCAGTCATTGCAATCTTTTCATGCTTGGAGAGGGCTCAGGGCTTTTGTGCTGAGGGTATGAGATTTCGGCTGTCACCCATCTCCGGATTGTTGAACCGCAGCGAAGCTGCAGGCCCATGGCCCAGAAATCCAAACAGTTAAAGGGTTTAGGGTTGAGGGTTTAGGGTTTTCAAATAAGATCATCTTAAATTGTCGAGGGAGCCCTTATGCTGATGTCGGGAGAACGCTGGACCATTTTTACCAGCTAGGCAGGCTCCTTCTACGGACCTGTCCGTAAACCCTAAGCTCTCAAACCCTAAACCATCCTAAATCTTAAACCCTGAACCCGCAACACTGAAATCCTGAACTCAGAACTCTTCAGCCCTCAACTTGCAACAACTCTAAACTCTAAACCCTAAACCCTAGGGTTTAGGGTTTAGGGTTTAGGGTGTAGGCTTTAAACTCCAAAGACCGAGGCAGAGACAGGTCGATCATGCAACTTCGCTTCCTGGCGGCGTCGCGGTTGGTGCCGCATGGCCACCTGGCCGGAGTTCGTACTCACAGAGCCCCTTTCTCCTGAAGCACATGGATATAGGGTTTAGGGTTTAGGGCTTAAAATCATAATATGAAGCCCCTTACAGTTTGATTCCTTAATAAAGGCGTATTGGGCTTTCTGACAAGGTCCATGGTTTTTTTGGGGGCCCTCATAATTAGAACAGGGTTTGGGGTGTAATTTCTTATGAATGCAATACAGGACCCTGATTGCATCACACACCATTGAGCTTCTATAGTATGCAAAGCTTCAGGGTTAAGGCAAGGGTTCAGAGCTTCGGAGATTTTGGGGGTAGGGACTACTGCTTCAAGATTTCGGGGTTTAGATGTGGCGGTGTTCGAGTGTATCTATTCTGCAGGGTCTGTTACATGCTGAGCCTGACACGAAATTTTGTCATTTCGTTCGAAGTAAGTCTTGGATGATCGGATGTCTGCATAGTTTGCAGTCTAGGGTTTAGGGTCTAGGGTGTTGTAGGAGTTGCGGGTTGGAGGGTCCGCGGCTTACTTTGCGGCCTTCGCGGGACTGCGGCTTGTTGAGCAAGGAGGGAACTAGTACTTTCATACACAAGCCTGAATAATTACTAATGTTATTCCTCAGAGTTACATACTCTTCTATGTGTTAGGGCCCCTAGATTGCCCAGAACTAACATATCTAGCTCCACCATGTCGCAGTACCACTCTCGGAGGTAAACCCTAAACCGTCTCAGAAAAGTAGGATCCTTGCTCTCGAACTACCTCGAAAACGGATGACTGTCGTGTGCCGCTGGACCAACCCGGAACCTTCCAGCACGCCAGCAAGACCCTCTTGTAAGATTCAGGGTTTAGGGCTTACGTTTAGAGTCTTAAGGGTTATTTATTGCAGGGTTCAGGATTTCGGGGGCCAGGGGTTTAGGGGTTAGGGTTCAAGAAGGAGTGTAGGGTTTAGGCCCCGGCTTAGGGCTTGCTTCCCCAGCTTCGGTAGGGTTGCTGCTTTGAAGCTCCCTTATTCCGAAGCTCCGAATTCGGGCAAAAGCTCGGTTTTTTTGGGTCTGAGCTGTGGGGAGGCTTGGCCAACCGGCCCTAAAGCCCCGGTAGCTTTATAGATCCCTTGAAGGAACCCCTAAAGAGCCCCTAGAGGACCCCTTAAAGGAACCCCTATAGACTATAGATCCCTTAAAGCAGTGCTTTTTAGCTCAGAAGCAGCCCACGTGCAAGGAAATGATGACCGCGATCTTGTCCTCAAACAAGGATCGCCTTTGGGGGGCTGGTTCCAAACCCTCAAGCCCAAACACTAAACCATCCAAAAAAACACTAACCGGAAACCCTAACCCTACACTCCCTAACTAAACCTTAAACCCTAAAGCCTAACCTAAACCCTAAGGCTTATGGGTGTCCCGGGTTTAGGATGTGTTGAAAGTTGGGGGTCTTGGGCTGAGGAATGCCTAGGATTTAGAGCTCTCTGTCGGGCCAGGTCAACCTAACCCTAAACAGAATACTAGTTTAGGGGTTTAGGCTTTTTTTGTCTGCAGTGCTACGGTTTAGGGTTTAGGGTTTGTAGTCCCTAAATAGGTACGTTGGGGCCAAAATATATACTATTTGGGTACATGGAACCCTAAACCCTAAACCCTAAACCGTAAGAGGAACTTCGGGGAGACGGCAGAGGCCCAGAGGGAACCCTCAAGCGTCATCCCAAGACCTTCCTGTGGATCCAAAAACCCACCGTTTTAAGGGTTCTACTCTATAATTAGGGGGTCATAACCTACTATTCTGTAGGGTTTGGGGCCACAGGTTAAGCTTCAGGGTCCAATTCTGGTCCTCAATAGTGGATGTTAGGGCATCATAGAGCTCCCTGTTCTGGGAATTTGGGTGCCCTTTAGGTACTGTGCCAGAAGCCATAAAAAGAAGGACCACTTGGATGCTTAGGGCAAGCCCTAAACCCAAAAGCCAAATCCTAAAACCGGAAGCCCTAAATCCCGAGTCTCTCTCAAGCCCTTTTGCCATGTCTCTGAGAAACGGGTGCACCGTAGAGAAGCGCCCTAACCAGTTTCCTTTATCGGGGCACTATAGAGCAAGGATGCCATGTACGATTTGTTGGGGAAGTTGGGATCTAATTAATAGTGCAATACGTTCCAAATCCTAAGCAAATATGCAAGGCCCGTGCCTTTCGTAGTATACATCGTGCAACCTAGTTTATCTGAAGGCGTCCAAGGACCTAAATTGTAAGGCTGTAGGTTGTAAAATCCATACTCTGAATGGGTTTTGGTACGTGACAACCTACTATTTTGGCACTTGGACGCTTAGGGTTAACCCTAGACCCAGGAAATGTTCGTCAAGGACCTTCCTCACGCCTACCGCTTGACTGATTATGGTGGTGACAGCAGTGCTGTAGAGGCTCGACTTTATGATGTCTTGGCCATTCAATCAACCGGAAAAAATCCTTGGTCTGCATTCTGGCCTACAAGGGCACCTTCTCGGCCTTCCACTTGCAGTTATTGCTTTCAATTGTTGGAGGGACTTCTTGCAGGCGATGCCCTGTCGGAAGCTGTTCGTCTTGGTAGCCCTTTACTTCCACGATGCCAGCTTCCAGGACGTCGCTAGTGCCAAAGGATCGAGACAAGCGGCGCGCCGATTACGAAGAGAAGCACCGGCCTTTGTCAGCTAAGAAACTGATTTTGGCACTGAGGTGGCCTGCTCCTGGTTAACTCAAGGTTGGGGGTTTAGTCTGCCGCTGATGGCGGTTTTCAGGGTGTGGTTTGGCTACGTAGCTTGCGCGACCTTCGGCTTCATTGTGTCGATATGGTCCTTGAAGAGACGGTGGATTCATTCACTGGAAACCCCGCCCCAAACCCCAGATGCTAAACCTTGTGCAACCCTAAAAGCCCCAAGCCTAAACAATAAACCAAACACTGAACTCTAAACTCAACGCCACCCTCACACTTCGAGCCCCCTAAACTCACAGATCGCGCTCCTTCTAGCAGGTTCGCATCATGGTTTGCACCGGCGCTGAGGCAAGCTCTGCCTTTTTCATGGTGATGGCCAGTTTGTGGCCGTAATTAGATGTTAGGCTTTGAGCCTTGTTGGTCGAGATGCAGAGTTTAAGGGAGAAGTTGTACGGTTTTTGATATATATCCTGCAATATCCTAGGGCTCCAGTTGCCTAATAGTAGGTTACTGGGGTGTATATTATATGGTTAGTAACATACTATTTAGGTAACTGGAGCCCTAGGGATACCCATAATAAGGAATATACAATAATTCCCAGAGACTAGGGTCATTAGGGTAATGCATGGTTTATATCGTCAAGCGTATGCTTCAGTGGCAAGGGTTTTGGACTTCTTCCTTCAACGATACTCCCTAAACCCTGAGCCCCAAGACGTAGAGGTCGCGAGGCCTAGAAGGGCAACGGGCCTTCCATCCCCCGGATTGGATTGCTGCATGATATGTAGGATCCTACTATTTACGGTGCTTTATCAGGGTCCCCTGTTGTGGGAACCTCCATGTGGCCTAAACACTAGGTCGGCCTTCGGGATATTTTGTATGTTCCCTTATTGGGGTTGAAGAGGATGTTATCTACGAACATTTTCCAGAGGCTTTGCAGTGCCAACAGTATAAAATAGAAGTTTGAGTGATTACTAACACTGATCCGTCGGGTCCTTATTACAAGTGTGCTATAAGATGCCCCAAACTTTAGTCTCACTGCAAAGGCCCGTATACTAGACCTTTAAGTACACTATGAAAAAGCCTTCTAGTGGGATCTTCATTTTCAGGGCCCGAAGTATCCCAAACAGCTGAGCCCTCAGCACTGCACAGACATCCGCTTGGGTCACTTCCCTGAACCCTGAAACCTCAACGTCTGAACTCCAAGGCTTAAACCCTCAGCCATCCCCTTATGCCTTACCTGGGGATCCAGAATCCTACCGTTTCAAGGATTCTGCTAGGTCAGGGTCACCGCTTGCTTTTTGAAAGGGTTTGGGACTACAGGTATGCCCTAAGACGCAATAGCGGCCTGCAACTGCAACTAATACGGTCTCTGATGCGAAGAATACTTAGGTTTTGAGTGGCACACGCACCCACCCACCCACCCACCCAGCCAGCCAGCCACCCACCCACACACCCACACCCACACCCACACCCACACCCACACCCACACCCACACCCACACCCANCAGAGACACAGAGACACAGAGACACAGAGACACAGAGACACAGAGACACAGAGACACAGAGACACAGAGACACAGAGACACAGAGACACAGAGACACAGAGACGCAGAGACACAGAGACGCAGAGACGCAGAGACGCAGAGACGCAGAGACGCACAGACGCACAGACGCACAGACGCACAGACGCACAGACGCACAGACACACAGACACACAGACACACAGACACACAGACACACAGACACACAGACACACAGACACACAGACACACAGACACACAGACACACAGACACACAGACACACAGACACACAGACACACAGACACACAGACACACAGACACACACACACACACGCACCCACGCACCCGCACACACACACACACGCGCGCGCGCGGACACGGAGGCAATCCTCAAAGTGTGATTTATTGAGGAAGAGAGCTCCTGAAGTTCCAACTCCCAACACGGTTGAAGTTTAGGGTGTAATGTAGGAACCTGATTAAGAAACCCTGGGCCTATGGCACCCAGAATAGTAGGATTCATACAGGGAGCCCTAATAAAGGCCCAAGGTTTCTTTATCAGGTTCCTACATTAGGTTTTCTGAGAGCAAGTACTCCTAATTACACACAAAGCCGCTTTGATTGGAACTCTGTAAAGGAGAAATCAAATTCGCACAACCCTCTAAGTCTAAGCCCTACAAAGACCCTGTCGTATCTCTGTAAGGATGCATCCCACCCGCTAAAAGGGCCTCTGCAGTTTTAGACAACATGGGACCCACAGCCAAAGACCCTCCAAAGTAAGATCCTTGTTGTGTGGACCCCCAAACAAGATATCTCTTATTGAGCAGAGCTCTCCATCAACCTAACAAGTCGATGAACAGCTCCAATGTTACGAAACTACGATTTCAGAGCCCCCCCGCCCTTAAAGGACGCCTTAAAGGAACCCTTATCGTGGATCTTTGAAGGCCACACCCTTTCTGATGCATCCCTTCGAGGTGCACGGAGCATGCTTCTGTGGTTCTCCCATGTCAAAGGTTTATAGGGTTTAGAGTTTAGAGGTTCATATACCTAGAGTCTCCATTGTAGTTCCTTTTTTTGATTAACCAAAATCTCTATTATAGGATCCTAACCATAAAACTGGTTAACGAAAAAAAGAACTACAATGGAGACTCTAGGTAGGGTTTACGACTTGGGAGTCGAGGGTTCAGGGGTTTAGGGTTCAGGGTTTACTTTAAACCTACCCTTTTCAGGACAAATGCCAAGAAATCAGAATGAGGAGCCTTAAACCGGTAGCTCTGTTTTCGTCCAGGTAAGGTTTAGGGTAACCAGGCTGCGATCTTGAGTGTTTGGCGTTCAGGTGTCTACAGGCTGTGGGCAGCTACAAACCAAATCCTGTATACTGAACTTTCCAAATCACGCAACACAACTAACATGCCATCGTAATCCCAAGTCGGACTGGTATGTCGACGCCCGCTGTCCTAAGCGATAGTGGCCTTCAACCTGTTTTACCAACACTTCTCGGATTCTTGGCTTTGCTCGACATAGACCTTTAAGGGTTCATGTACCTATATGCTGTAGTGAATAGTACACAATTTGGCCTTGAAGCACCTCCTCAATTTCTAAGTAGATGCTATATGGGCCGCATGGACCCATACTTCTCGATTTTTTCACACATGCCGTCGAGCTTGGGGATGTTTAGATGGATCAATTTGTCAGTCAACCGGTTAAGGTAGTGTGATGCCTTGGGTTTGTGGGTGTGAATCCGGGCACCTCCCGGACCATCTTGTTCGAACAGCGGGGCACGTTGCATTAGGCAAAGCTGGGAAAGGTTTACGACGTTTAATACACCCAAAGCCATTAATGTCCGCAGGACTGTTGCCTCGCGAATTCTGGCCATGCTCGGCACATCTCAATAAAGATCACACCAGCTTCTTCTAGTTCATGTCACGAAGAACCGCTTACCCTCCCTGTATAGGTGCACTGTAAGACACCCAAAATCCTATTCCCAGTTTTTAAAGACCCCCTTTTGAATTCCTTGTAAATCCTGTAAAACCCTGCGCAACCCTTATAATAATGCGTGCTTTTTCAGACCCTGTAGAACCGTATTTTAGATTACAGTGGGATGCCTGAAGATTTCGGCTTTGAATAATCCCCAAGGATCCATGTGCCCATAGTATATACTTTGGCCTTACAGTGGTCCCTATATTGGTACTTTGGGGCCAAGGTATATAAAATTTGGGTACATGGACCCTTAGGGAATTAGAGGGTATATATGGGTTAGGCCCTAAACCCTAAACCCTCAACCTTCAACCCCAACGTACCCGTAGCCCCAGAGGCACCCCGGCTGCCCGTCGGGGACGGCGACTTCAGCTGCTGCGCTTTGGGCCGCTGGGTTTGCTTCGATGCTTTGCCCTAAGGGTCCAAAGGACCCCAAAATTAGGTACTCGGTTTTAGGATAGTAGTTATGCAGGTTAGGATTTTGGAAAGTATATGATTATTGGGTACTTGGACCCTTGGGGTTTTGCTGGGTTCAGGTTCATCTTCGTGGTTTTAGGATTCATCTTGATGGCTTGTGGTGTTGAGGGCTTTTGGGCTGTGGGTCTGTGAGGTTTGCACGTTTTTAGGGTTTACCTTAACCCCAAATAACCTACTTTTTTAAGGGCATATATAAGGAAATCATAATAAGGAACCCTAAAAAGGTAGGTTCTTCCGGGTTAAGGTAGGCTGTGGCTCAGTCTGTCGCACATGCCTTCCATGGAAACCTGTTTGGATTCTAGCTTGGCAAAAGCTTTCGCGTTCTGATGGGTTAGGCCCTTGTTTTGGTGTGCATCGCGTAATTCTCGCCACTCATCCTTACGTCCTTATCGTCCTGCTTCTCAATTGCGACACAACTATAATCCTTGAACACTGACTCATAACGTTTATTTATGGTCGTTCGGGTGTTTGTACGTGTCGTTGGGACGTAGCTGACACTGTGCCCGAAGCCTGGTTGACATTGGAGAATTCCCTAAGGGTCCATGTACCCAAACAGTATATACTTTGGCCGTGAGGCCAAAGTATATACTATTTGGGCACATGGACCCTTAGGGATTGGACTTTGAATAGGTAGAGTTGCTTGCGGGCAAAAGAACCCAACTCCAGACGTCAGAAAGCCTCAGCCCCGAATCGCAAACCCTGAACCCGCTGCTCCGAAACCGAATGCCCACACCCATTCATTAAGCCTCAGCCATATGAAGTAGGGTTTATATTACCGTTTTGATGAGTGTAGATAGGCCTCCTTCTGAATATTGGTGAGTGTATATATTGGGTTGTATTCTGGGGGTACTAGTAATATAAACCATGCCCTGTATAGAACGCAGCCAACAAGATCCAGACTTGCCATCTTTACTCCCAAGGTTTTAAGGACCATAGAGAAATTTCGGAAGCTTCTGGGCCTATGCTGTATCAGGATTAGGGACTATCTGAGGGCCTGATCAGTGCAAGGTGTAATCACCTGTAGTCTCCATTTTAGTTCCTTTTTGGGGGTACCTTATAGGATCCTTATTATATATTTGGTTAAACCAAAAAAAGGAACTACAATGGAGACTAGAGGTAAGGCACTCCAGTGTAATTAAGGCACTCCAGAAGCCCAGCGAGAGCAAAAGTTTAGATCGCGAAAGGTCGTGTTTAAGGGTAGACCTGAGCCCCAAAGAACCTACCATTTTAGGGGCTTGTATAAAGAAATGACTGTGAGGAACCCTACAAAGGTAGGGGGTTCTTTAGGGTCCAGGGATTGGTTGATGGGTAAGCCCTACCCTAAACTATCATAACCTACTTCATTGTATGCTCTTATTGTAATCCCTATAATGAATTTATAGGGCACCCTAAACCCTAAACCCTTTATAGTAGGTTTTGGTAGTTCAATTCCGCCCAATGCTGCCAACCCACGCCTTGAGGCCACAAGTTGGGTGGCGCACCTCGGCAGAAAGACTTGAGTTTAGGGTTGAAGGGTTGTGGGTTTAGGGTTTAGGGTTTAGGGTTGGTTTACCTATAGTCTCCATTGTAGTTCTCTTTTTTGGTGAACCGTTATTAACCAAAATCTCTATTATAGGATCCTAACCGTAAGACTGGTTAGCCAAAAAAAGGAACTACAATGGAGAGTATAGGTAGGGTTTAAGCGTTAAAGGTTCATAGGGTCCGACTTGTGATGTAAGCATATACGGAAGTGAAGGAACAGAACCGTTACCCCAAATCCAGCAATGGCGAACGAGCAGGGAGAACCTAGGGCTATACTCTAGCAAAGAAGCCGTGATAAGAGGCGTAGAAGGCGCTACCTTGCTTGGGAAGAAACTGCTATTTCCACTAACTCCAATGGTGCTGTTCGGAGTGTCACTGAAAAGCCGTTTCAACATTGGCTTAATTTCAACGTTGATGGGATTAAGGAAGCAAGTTGATCCTGCCAAAGCTGCAAGGCGACAGTTTCAGTGCCATCTCAATTACTTCAATCAACTGCGCGGAGTCATTGCTCGCCACTCTGTTCTCAGTGAGCAGTCCACTGCTGTCTCCCACATTCATAGGCCTGTCTTATGCGATTCGTTCCCGTCCTGTTGTCACTGCTTTGTTGACATCCCCCAGGGCTCCAGTTTCCTAAGTAGTAGGTTACTGGGGTGTAGAATATATGGTTAGTAACCTACTATTTAAGTAACTGGAGCCCTAGGGATCAACTTCATGGTGCAGCGTGACAGGCTTTTCCGCAAGTGCAGAAAGCTTCACTTCATAATTAGAATAGGTTTTGGGGGTGTGGTATACTATACTAATGAAGGAACCCCCCAAACCCTATTCTGACTCTTTACGGCCCTACAGTATATACTGACACGTGTAGGCTGCGGCTGATGGAAGCTGTTGCAATCATTGCCAGCATCACCAATATTCTACCTGGCCAAAGTGCCATGGGTTCGCTTGATTCGCTTCTCTGACCGACAGATGTCCGTTAATAATACTATAGAAGCCTACATAATTAGTAATACATTCCTTTGGCTCCTGACAAGAGGTAAACCTGAATACACCTCCAAACCCTATTCTAATCTCTGAGGCCTCTACATGACACTCTGCAGCCAAGATCCCGGAAGCCCCAAGTCATGCACCTTACACCGACTGTACACACCAATGAAAAGCCAGGCTAAGGCCTGATAGGCTCTAACGGTTACAGATGCTGAAGCCCTGAACGCTGAACCCAAGCCTTTGCACAATACCTCCCCTCCCCGCAATCAACATGCCCAGAAGCGTTATAGTGTGGGGTCATTGGACAACAGTCCGATCATACGAGTTCGTGAAGCCTTAGGCTACCCCAAATCCGCCTATTTTTCAGGCGTCTACAAAGTAGGTGTTCTCACTCTGTAAGAAAGGGTGTTCGGTCACGGGTTTTCGCTGGGTCGTTTTCGTGCCCTGCCCTGCCCTGCCCCAAAGGGGGGGGGGGCGGGGGCAGGGGCAGCGGAGGCTCCCTACCTCCTCCCAACCAACCCCCTCCTCCCACCTCCCAACCCACTCCCCCCTCCTCCTCCCAACCCACTCCCTACCTCCTTCCTCCAACCATTCCCCTACACTCCCCAAGCTCTCCCCAACCGCTTCCGAAGCATTCCCATCGCGGACACATCCTCTTATATAGTGTGAACTCTTCCGCAGTAGACGCCAGGAAAATTCCCTGACCAAACCCCACCTCTAAATGCTTCCAAAGCCCAAAAACCCCTGAACCCGAAAACCTTAAATCCTCAAACCCATAAACCCTATGAAGTCCATAAGCAGCATAAGAGATCCCTTAAGGGAGCCCTAACTTAGAGTAGCCAAGGCCACCCTAACCTGCGACAAGAAGCGTCTACGAGGGGTCCTCGAGGAGATGTTGCAGGCCGTATTGCTGGGTTGGCTGGGGTTTGTGGGTTCAAGGTTTAAGGCTTAGCCGTGCTTAGAGCTTAGAGTTGGGGTGGGAGGGCGGGCCGNTCTTTTAGGGGTTCCCATAAGGGGCTTCGGGTTAAGGTTCAGGCTTCAGGTTCGTGTGAATCTTGGGTCAATGGGCTTGTAGACCTTGGGGGCTCTAAGGTTTTCCCCTAAACCCTAAACCCTAAACCCATTTAGGGTTTAGGGTTTAGGTTTAGGGTTTAGGGTTTAGGGTTTAGGTTTAGGGTTTAGGGTTTAGGGTTTAGGTTTAGGGTTTAGGGTTTAGGGTTTAGGGTTTAGGTTTAGGGTTTAGGTTTAGGGTTTAGGGTTTAGGGTTTAGGTTTAGGGTTTAGGTTTAGGGTTTAGGGTTTAGGTTTAGGTTTAGGGTTTAGGGTTTAGGGTTTAGGGTTTTCGAGGGAATTGGGGTTTGGGATCTTTGGGTTTTCTGCTCATTAAAGCCCCTAGGTTGGAACGATTTTGGATCAAGGCAGAGTATAGTAGAAGCCAGAAAGTTGGAACATCATTATCCTCATGCCCTTAAAGTAAAGTATAGGGAATCCTAGCACCAATCCTCCTAAACCCATGTTCCAACTTTCTGGGGTTCACTGTAAGAATATCGCGTGTGAGCCTTCGGTTGTTCATGCGCATGTTTGAGTCATCATTGTCTGCTCGGGGAAGAATCGATCAACAAAACCTTAAACCTGAACCTCCACCCTAAACTTCTAAGCCCTCAGCCGAACCCAAACCAAACCCTGCACTTGAACCTAAACCCCCTACGACCTGAACCCGTGGAGCTGTCCGTGAAGACGGGCTTCATATACCTTAATCCCGATGCCTACCCTAAGGGGCCTGATACTGCTGGGAGCCTCAAATCTAGGACTTCTGAGAACGCATACAGACACAAGGGCTCTCCTTAGGATTCCCCGGTATTTCACAGCAGCACTGCATTCTTCATTGTTTTTGCATTGCTGAAGCATCGTCCCACCGTGAACCGTATGCCCCGATCCATGCTTGGCCGCAGTTGCATGTACCAGGTGACCATGTCCCAGCCCCAGCACATCAAGAATTCCCGCATCCTTTTGCCCTTTTTATTTTAGGGTCCCCTTATTACAACCTAATAATAAGAAAAAGGGTACCCTTATTGTAATGGGGCTACTCAGGAACCTAGAAGCAGGGTTCCTATATCCTGAACCCTGAAAGGCCAAAGTCGGGACGCTGAAAGCCGACGGTCTGGTGGTAGAACGCCTCTGGCACCTCTGCTGCGGTTCGGGGTCGAGGAAAGGTTTAGGGTTAAAGGTCAAAAAACTGTTTACGGTTCTGGGGTCTATGGTTTATAAGATTTCGGGCCTGGTTTAGGGTTTAGCTGACTGTTTGGGGGTTTCAGTGGTTCGGGTTTTCCTTGTTGGGAGTTGTTTCCGGCACATGGTATGGTTATCACTGGGTTCAGGGTTTAGGTTTTGGGCACTATGATCTGTTATGCTTTGCTAGGTTGTAGGATGCTGAACATTCTGCTTCAGCACTGAGGCCTTGTGAGCAATCTTGCTAAGCTGTGTGATATCGAGGGATGGGGCTGTGGCTTTCGTTGTTGTGAGCAGTGTTTGTGAAGCGTTTTTGGTTTTTGTGTTTTAAGACGCTCGATTGCAGCTTGTGTCTACGCAAGCGTTTCGGCCGGCTATCTTGCTGTCGACCCTCTTGTCTGAGTAGCCGACCTAAGCGTGTCAAGCCCCAAATCGTACAAGCCCCAAGGTATGCTTCCATGCAGCAGCACTTCCTGCGCAATCTGCCCGAGAAGGAAGTATTCAGCCTCTTCAGCAGCAGGAAGATGGGTCAACATAGTGTCCCTCACGGATTTCCACAACAGAAGCCAGAAAAGTTGGAACATCATTAGCCTCATGCCCTTAAGGTACAGAGTATAAGAAACCCTAGCACTAATCCTCCATAATCCATGTTCCGACTTTCTGGGCTTCACTTTGGCTGATCATTTCAGGAGAGAGCAGGGGCCAGGCTCGGGGGCTTAGGGCCAGCCTAAAGCTTGATAACTCCAGGACAGTAGGTTTAGGGTTTAGGGTTTAGGGTTGATAGGTTTAAGATAGGTTCAAAGACGATGGCAGACGGTACGAGGTTTACTTGCCTACGTGATGTTGGCAAAACTGAGGCAAGCCGTTGCTTTGTGTTCCAGCCCGAACGATTTCCGACACTGCGACATCCTAAGCCTCGACCCTCTGCGCTGAGCCCTAAACCTTAAATCTCAATCCCGCTACCCTAAATTTCCCAAGCGACGTTGGTGAAACGTGGCATGACGACCATCGAATTCTGCGAGAAGCATCTGCGTGGCAACAAGAACGGGTCGGCTTCGAGCAGACAGCCTTTCAATCCCGACAGTTACAATCTTGGAGTTCGGGCGCAATTTCACAGCAGTATTCGGATCTAACCCATGGTTCTGGTGCTTGCCCCTCGGACACCCAAAAGGCAGTGGGCTTGAGTTCGCGAGCCCACTGTGCATCATCGCTGTGAAGTCTTCGGCTGTCGGGCTGCTAGAAAGGCGCCAAGCACCTGTAGCCGAGAAAGCCAGCGACTAGATCATAAAGTGTGCCAGTACTCTGGCGGCACAGTGGCTCAATGGCCATATATGTTGGTAAGAGTGTGTGTGTGCCTTGCGATGACCTCAACAAGGGATTCTTGTCCGGATGTGTTTTTTCCAGTCGTCTCTCTAAACCGTATGACCCATTGCAGATGACTGCGAACTTTGAGCTGCTAAACGTCTAGCCCGTAATTAGCCCTAAACTTTAAACGCTGAAACCCTGAGCTCTACGCGGATGTCTCAAGACCTGCCAAAAACCTTGTAAAGGCCTTTGTAGAGCCGCTGTAAGACCCTACAAGACCCAAAATCAAAAAAACCTTTACAAGATCTGCACAAACCTCATTAAAGCCCTGCTTCGGCTGATCAAGTTCCATCTTATATGGGAGTTTCCGAAAAGAGGGGGCTCTGATATAGTAGCCTACTCCGAGGTCTTCAAGCTGACCAGGCCCAGAGCTCCCATTACTTCCCCGAGGGCGAGGAGGATGTTGAAAAACTGCATCTCGGGCATCAGATCTAAGGTTTACGGTTTTTTTGGGGGTTTATGGGGGTTAGGGGTTTAGGGTTTAGGGTTTAGGGTTTAGGGTTTGGGGGTTGCGGGACTTTGGAATTATGGGTTTAGGGTTAGGGCGAGACATCTCAGGACCTGTTTCTTTCTGTTTGGCATCTGGCGGGTTGGGGTTTAAGTTGTGTGTCTTGTGGCTTCGTGAATTTCGAGCTATGTGAGGTCATTGCAAGCCCAGAGAGCCCCGAAACCCTTGAATTCTTATTGGCTGTAAACTCAACTTTTCAACTTTGGGGGTTCTTAAAGTTTCCACTTTTGTTTCCTTGGGTGTTGGGCCAGTGAGACTTAAGCAATGCACTTCGCATCAGCTCATGATACGAATCCGAAAGCCCCTGTAGCTTAATGTAAAAGTGGTGGCTTTATCAACCCTAAACCCTAAACCCTAAACCCTAAACCCTAACCGTATTGGCACTGGGCTCTTTGGGGGTCCTTGAATTGAACATTCGAATACCCTGGCTGCCCTGGCTTTGCATCATGCTGCAAGTTAAACCTGGGGCTCCAAGTATAGTGAACTCCAGAAAGTTGGAACATCGATTTAGGATGATTCATGCTGGGATTCCCTTTACTTTACTTTAAGGGCATGAGGCTAATGATGTTCCAACTTTCTGGCTTCTACTGTATACACATACGGTTGATGGACACAAAATCCTGCATGACCTTAAGGTAAAGGGATCTATAAGGGTACCTTTAAGGGGCTCCTTTAAGGGATCTATAGGGTTTTAGGGTTTAGGGTTTGGTGATATAAATCCTGCATGACCTTAAGGACTCTAAACTATGGGAATTATGGTATATTCCTTATAATGGGTAATGCAGGATTTTGCCCATCAGCCGTAGTACCTACTTTGGGGTCTAAAGTCTATATAGTACCTACTTTGCACCCGAAACTCTTGTTTGTTTTCGAAAGGAAGACCAAACCAGAGGAGGCATAGCACTTTTTCAACCCTCGGTGTGCAGCTCTACAGACACTCAAGCTTGTCGGCTCGAAGGCACAATTTCCTGCAGCGCCGGCTGAGCACTGGCCGCCAGGGCGCCGACGCCCTGCGCAGGACTTGTCAGAGCCTACCTTTGGTTAGTAGGGAATGGAAGAATGGTAGTAATACTGTTGATGGACAAAATCCTGCATTACCCATTATAAGGAATATACCATAATTCCCATAGTTTAGAGGTTTTAAGGTCATGCAGGATTTTGTCCATCAACAGTAGTAGTTATAATTATACCCCATTCCTCCATTCCCTACTAACCAAAGGTAAGAGAGGGCTACCGGGGCTTCGTTAGGGGTGGCGGCAGGTTACGGGTTCAGGGTGGCACTGGATGCGCTCATTTCGAGACTGCCAGAGAGGCTACACCATCTGCCGGAGGTTCAGCCTAAGTATACAACATTAGGTAGTATTATGGTGCCTAAGGGTAGGTAAGGTAAGGATGAAGAGGGCACTAGGAAATTAGGACAAGGCTTGTCGCGAGAAGCAGCAGCAGTCAAACCCGACACAGTATCGTTGCATCTACGACCCTGATCTCTAAACCCTAAACCCCAAACCCCTGAAACCCTAAACCCTAAACCCCTAAACCCCTAACCCCTGAACCCTTAAAACCTAAAGCCTAAACACTACCGAAATCCCGAACCCCTAAACTCACAGAGAGTTTCGGCCCATGGTTGGGTTTCAGAGGTTGGGTTTTAGGGTTTGGGGTTTAGGGTTTAGAGTTTAGGGTTTGGGGTTTAGGGTTTAGGGTTTGGGGTTTAGGGTTTGGGGTTTAGTGTTTCAGGGTTTGGGGTTTAGGGTGTAGAAGGTTTTAGGTATCTTGGGTTTACGATTCGGGGTTCAGTGTTTCTGAGTTTAGGAGTGTGGTCGAGGGCCTCTTGGAAGCGTTCTGGACAGCTGGGACCCTATCTCACAATGTATTGCTTATTCTGACTTGCTGAATGCAGAACCACAGGAAAGATGGTTTCTCCAAACCCCATGAACCCTAAACCCTAAGCCTTAACCTTGAACTCAAAACCCAATACACCAAACCCTCATTGTTTCTCAGACATCACCTTGCGCCCTATCTTTGCCATTTGCGGTTTAGGGTTTAAACGGGTTTCGGCTTTTGGGGTTTAGAGGTCTAGGGGATTGGCTTTGAGGGTTTCAACACAATGAAAGATCTCTGTGCTTGTAGGCTGTGCTGGCACGATTGGTGCTTCAGCTGTCGGCGTCGCCGGGTGAACGCTGATCTATGACCAGCACTTCTGCCAGAGCGGTTGCAGAGCGCCATGCTATCAAGTCCACGCACAACGAGTTGCAGAAACTGGAAACTACAGTATACCGAGCCCGAAATTACGATCCTGCAACAATGCTTGAGCTCAGCAAAAGCTTGCTAAGCTGCAAAGTGACTGCTTCGTTCCAAGATTTGTTCCCGGAAAAAACAATATACATCTCCATATCCTCATATAGAATGCATATAAGAATTGTTTCTCTCTCTCTCTCTCTCTTTCTGTAAAGTGTATGTGCTGTAGACATAGACGCAGATATAGACAGCCGGCAACCAGCTAGGACTAGGAAGTTCCCTCCCCCCTGAGTCTCCAAGGTGCTCTTATCTAAGCCTACACCGACTTGGAAGGGCGGGGGACTCAGTAAGCAGTTAGTTCATAGAGTTGTAAGCACCATATCTCCAGTTAGGATCCCACTTAGGGCACTTATAACTTTATACTTATTAACTACTTACTAAGTCCTCCGATCCTCCAGTACTCCGAAGCCCCTGAACCCCTACCTTTACAAATCCCTTAAGTGGAACCCTCAAAGGAACCCTGAAAGGTACCCTTAGAAGCAACACTCACACGGGAGCAGAGGGAGAGTCCAAGAGGACCCTTGGCTGGACCAACTTCGACGACCAGCGCTGCCGCAGTACAGGTGCGGCCTTGTTATTCCCCAAAATAACAACGATAGTAGCAGTAGCAGCAATCTGTAGTTATAGTCGTGGTCATAGTAATATCAATGCATGCATAAACATACCTGTATAAATTTATATATACACATCATATGCACACATACAGTTTTCGTGTGTCTGTGCCTATATATGTATATACATACATATATATATATACACATACATACATACATACAAACATACCTACATCTCTCTCTCTCTCTCTCTGTCTCTCACCCTTTCTCTGCTATGTTGCACTTTAGGTCCTGAGAAGCCGTATCAGGCCCTGATGGAGCCCCGAAGGGACGCGGTCCACCTGGAAAGATACAGAGCCCATGTGGCAAAACAAAAAGAAGAAGCGACGACTTCAACCCTGAACCGACGCTCAAAATCCTGAGCCACGCTCAGACTGTTGATGCTGTGATTTAGGATGCTAGTGTCCTGTCGCATGGTGCCAAATCCTATGCCAGGTTGCACTTTGATGATGTGTGCGGCCATCGCGGACTCGCCACCGGCCATCCGAGAGCTCGCAGCAACTCGCCTGCTGGGGCGTGAATTTTGGGTCTCTGGGGTGCTAAGCGTTTGTTTAATTTGATTTCAACCGGGTCCACATATACTGCTATTGTGGAATTAGATACCCGAAAACCATGATTAGAATGGTTTTCTGGGGCCTAAATCCATAATGGTGGATAATGGTGGTATATATGGAGCCTCTGGGATTGCAGAGTAAAGTTTCTTGGTGGGCGGCATTTTAGAGCTTGTCACAGTTGTTTTAATGTTGTTGCATTCTTTACTCGCTCGTGCTTCTGTCTGTTTTGCCAGGTTTGAGAAGGGTTTGCGAATGCCCCAGACAGGCCACTACCTTCTAACGGGGGAATGCGCTTTAACGTGTATTGAAGTGTTTTGTCTTTAGAAGGGATCTGCTGGGTACTATAGGCGCCTGAAAAGTACAATTCGAGGCCGGAGTAATTAGTTAATTCGTGTTTGTTCTCCCTTAGAGTCCCTATGTCACTTCATTGTCCTCTTCTGACAGGTCTACTAGGACCCAGAGTAAGCCCTTATTCGCCTTTTTTAGGGTTTAGGTTCTCTTATAACCCCCTTTCACCCAAACAGGGCACCCTTTTTATTTCTAGGTTACTCTTGGGTCTTGTCTAGCATTTTATACTCCAACACCCTCTTCTAATTGTTGCGCCTCCCATTTGAGTGGAGTTTCGGGGGACCTTACCGTGCCTTTAATAACCTATAGAGCGCCGATTCCCCGAAGTAAGGAATACCTGAACCCAGCAAGAATTAAACTCAAATCTACATGTTGTAGGGCTCATAGGTTTCAGATTGTGGTTCAGGGCTAAGGGCTTGCAGGGTTGAGGGCTGGGGCAGAGGTTGAGGCATGCGCTTCGAGAATGAGTTTGCGGCTGTAGGTGTAGGGTTTAGGGTTTAGGGTTTAGGGTTTCTTGTGAAACTTGCAAGTCTGCACGATGGGCGGGGTTGCATGTACCCTAATCGAAAATACACACCACGCCTTGCTTTTGGCCTTCGCCTGTGTCCCTTCGGACCCTGGCCGTCGCGGATTTTGACTAAGAGTATTCCCTTTTCGTTCTTACGTTGCTAGACTATAACCTGCCCGCCAAAACCCTAGTCCAACTACGGTTGATGATATAAACCCCGCAGTACCCATAATAAGGAGTATAGTCTATATACAGGATTTATATCATCAACCGTATCAAAACCCCAACATTACTCTAAACCTTGGTCCTCAAGTCGCATCCCCATGCTTTCTCCCAAGGCCCGAGACCTCATCCTTGAGATCCCACTCTCATCCCCAAACCCATAGAAGCACCCTAAATTCCATGCCCCAAGCCCCAACCCCAAGAAATCCTAAACCCAAACCCAGGAATTCTGAAATCTTTTAAACCTTTTCCGGAGCCCCGAAAGAATCTAAGAAGCCTTACAATACCCTTTCAAGCACCTTCAGCAAAGCTGTAACCCAGGCCAAGGACAAGAACAACACCGTGAATATCGGACTCCGAAAGCGCCTCTGCTGGAATGGGCAGGCCTCTTCTGTCTAATAATTGCCGAAATAGCCGGTTTAGGTTTCAGGGTCTAGGGTTCGCATCAGAAGTAGGATCCCCTATTATCCCCTCTTGTATTTCAGTGGAGTCTGTCCCAAAACCCCTAAACCTTGAACCGTTCAGCATAGGCCTGAAGCACCCGGTTGTTGGCGTCCGACACGACTGCGGGCTGCGGTGTAGGGCTCAGAGTTTGTAAATAGAGCCCCCTCAATACAAGGGGCCTTCGATGTCGAGCCCTGCAGTTTCACTCGGAGCCTTGCCATGGTGACCTTCACGGGGATTGTCTTAGCCGTGAGAGCTTGCCGGGCATGCTAGCTGATGCTTTGGGATGTCGGTTCCTCAAAGTGGTCCCTATATAGGTACTTTGGGGCCTAGTTGGGTGCATGGTTGGATCCGTTCTGCGATCCAACACGAGAAGTCCTGAATGCCCTAAACCCTAAACCCTAAACCCTAAAGCGGTGTATGAGTCATTTTATGTTGATGCTTGCGCCAGAAGGCCTCGAGGGTGTAGCTTTGCTTTAACATTCCGGCAGTGTAGCTATGGGAGTCATACGATTTAGGGTTTAGGGGTTTAGGGTTTAGGGTTAGGGTTCCGGCCGGCATGCAAGGCTGCACGACGGAAGCAAGTCTTTGTACTGGAGCCTTCCATGGCGGAATGAATCTCGTCAAGCTCGCCCTCGTCGACGGTGCCGTAGCCCGTTCTGTGATGTAGGATCCGCGGCAAACCAAGATAAACCCCTAAAGATCTTTGTGGCTCTGGTTTTATGTGGGTTTAGGGTTTCGGGTCTAGGTACATAGGCTACCGGGCTACCGTTTTTAGGTTAATTTATTGACATGGTATAGACCACTTTTGTAAATCGGGGTTTCGGTTGGCGATAGAAGCAGAAGCTCTGTGCTCAAGAGGCAGTACTACCACCTGGCCTTCATGTGGAAAGGAGTACGCCCACTAGGCGGCGACGGGAGGGGCTGACAGGCTATGGGATCCAGAAGTACCTCCTTTAGGCACCTTACCGTACTAGTTCCGCAAAACAGCCTGACCTGAAGAAACAAAACTGTTTTTCGTTTCAGGTTCTGGGTTGTGCTTCAAGTATCTTGACATCTTTTCGGCTCATTACCATAAAGCATCGGAGCTGAACCGAATCTGCTAGGTGGCAGTTTGGGAAGCTTGTTAATTTCCCTTTATGGCTTCCATAGAGGTACCTACTCATAAATGCTTGTAAGGGCCCCTAAACTACCTAGACCCCCCAACCACCCCCTAATATACCCGAAATACCCACCATTAAGGACTATAAGGGCTCTCTTAAAGGGTACCTGGGGGGTCCTGGTACAACCCAGTCTGTCATTGGAGTTGTGAGGTGTACTACTTCGGCCTTAAGCCCAGGCCTTGAGGGTGTAGATACAAATAGATGGGTAGGGTTGGTGATATAAATCCTGCATTACCCATAATAAGGAATACATGGTAATTATGGTATGTTCCTTATTATGGGTCATGCAGGATTTATATCATCAACCGTAGTTCTCTAAATTGTTTTTTGGTTCCTTGTTAAAAAGGGTGCGGTACTATATTTGGAATCTAAGAAGAAGCCGTCATTTGGAAAAATCCCAGATGCTGCTGAAAGAAGGATGGGGTAGTTGCTGGCAAGCCTGTCAGTGCTAAATCCTCTTCTGTCCACGATAATCTGGGTAGGAATAACTACGAGTCAATACTTTTAGTTCGGGCTCCTCTACAATCATACTGCGAACCCAGAACCCTATTCATCTTTACATTTAGGTTTAGACATCGAGATGGTACCTATTTCATGAAGCCTGATATGTGTACTACCGTTCGTATTAATGCCAACATTAAGCAGTGCCATCAATATTCGTACAAAACAAAAATTTTCCTGATTTTAGTAATGCCGAGACTCAGAATTGGTTTACTCCGGAGCGCATTGTCGCAGGCACCATCCTTCTTGGTCAAACGTGATTGGAAAGCTTCGAGGTGGACGGGCTGTGCGTTTTGGTGATGTCGCGCAGGTCGCACAATGACATCCCGAGCGAGTTTTGCTGGCACTGCAGTCGCCGCTCTCATGCCTGACTGCATGGGCAGAAACTACGGAATGTTCTTGACTGAGGAGGAACTGCAATCATTGGGACCGAAGATCTTTTGACAACTCCCCAATGTCAAGAAGGATATGGGTTTAGTGTTAAGGGTTCGTGCTGTGCAAACACTTAAGCACTCCCCTACATTCCTCAAGAAAAACATGCCGCCGGCACCGATTGCATCTGTGGTGCCTTGCGCAGCTCCGCGCGCAGGCCATCCCGACCTGTAAGATAGATTCCATTAAAGCCTTTGACAGAAGACACCGTGACCCCCTACAAAAACCCTATAAGACCCCGCAACAATCATTTCAAAACCCTGTAACGTCGGACCAAACATCACGGTTCAGAAGCCCCAAGCTCCAAACCCTACACCAGCATATAGTGCCGCTATTGCTAGTGCGTTCAGAATCCTAACGTTCGATGAACCCTGAGCCCTCAACCCTAAACCCAATAATCCCTACTATTTACTCTAGATCCCTATTATGGCAACTTAAACGCTAAATTAAGTTGATTGAAAGAAAAAACCCAGGGACTGCCCCTGAGGCATCTCAAAAGAGCTTGTTGTTAAGGGCTCTGCGAATTCAAAGGCTCCATAAGGGCTTTTTACTTAAGGAATCCTCTTAAGGGTCTTGCAACTGCAAGGGCTCTTTCTTCGTGTTGTATATAATGAGGTCCCATGAACCCGAAACCCTGAAAGCCTAAGCCCAAAGCCCTATGTAAACCTTAGACGCAAAACCCCGAATCCTGTACCCCAAAACCCTACACCCCAATCCCTCAACAACGAACCCAAAGCCCTAAACCTGAAGAAACCCCAAAGCGTATCGACCCTATAAGCCCTTTCAACCCTAAAACCCCAAACCCTAAAAAACCCTAAACCCTACACCCTACCTATAGTCTCCATTGCATTTGCTTTTTGTGGTTAACCAACATCTCTATCATAGTATCCTAACCATAAAACTGGTTAACCAAAAAAGGAACTACAAGGGAGACTATAGGTAATCCCTAAACCATCCTAAACCCTAACCCCTAAAGCCGAACCTATAAACCCTTCCCTAACCCCGAAGAACCTACCTCTTTAAGGACTTCTAAAAGGAAATCAAAATACTCTAAACTCTACTGACATCGTTAAGGTCCCAAAAATCCGATCCTGTCAGGGGCGGCCATGGCTTTCTCAAGTGGGGGCCCTCGGGTCCTTTTGCGGGGTCTGGTGAAGGAAGTTAACTTTAAGTTACCATAAGAACCAGTAAGGGCCCTGTAATAGAGTCCATATGGCCCTTAATAGTGGGTATTTGGGGGTATTTAGAGGGTACTTGGGGGGGTCTAATTAGGAAAGACACCATGATAGTTACTATAGATGCCTATTATGGTAACTTACCTTAACAAGAACCCAGCATTGCGGCTTAGGGACTGATGAGGGCTAAGGGTTTAGGATTTTAGGGTTTCAGGGGTTTGGCGGTTTAGAGTTTTAGGATTTAGGGTTTAGATTATGGTTTTAGGTTTGGGGTTTTAGGGTGCAGGGTTTTAGGGTTTAGGATTTTAAGGTTCAGAGTTTTAGGGTTTTGGAGTTTAGGGTTTAGGTTACAGGGTTTGTAGGGCAATACAGTGGCCCCCTACTTGATGACCCATAGACCCTACTACACCCTTTTTTGAGTAGGGGTATGGATGCTCTATTCTAAAATTGTTGTTTGTGGAAGTCTGCATTTGGGTGCATGCAGGCCCTGCTCTGCCCCAAGCGCTGCGCAAGTCATGATGAATGCACGAAACGAAGATCCTGCAAAGCGTGAACCAGAAGTCAGAATCAGAAACACATGAGGAGGGTGCACTGGTGACTGTCCTCACAGCTCTGGCCTTACAGGAAGTTGATTCTGCTGCCTATACTGCCAGCTTCTTGTGCTCGGTTGCGGGGCATATCGTATTCGAACCTGACATTTATGGTGTTCAGGTCAGCATTCAATTCTGGCCCTTAAGTCCCGGTGCGGATCTCACATACAGCCTGCATGAGCTGCACAGGTCTCTTTACAGCCTTCCGCCCCGCAGACCCCCAGCTTTTTACGTCTTACCCACAACAGGACTATAGGGTTTAGGCTCTACCTTAGCCTACCAAACCCTACTTTTGTGGGTTCTTATTATAAACCCTAATATGGAATGTATAGGGACACTACTTTTTTGTAGGTTTTGGTAGGTTAAGGTAGGGGTTTAGGCCGATGCAGAGGCCGGGTTTTTCATCTTGGGCCAATCTAATTGGGGTTTAGGGTTTAGGGTTTAGGGTTTCGCACCTCCAAGGTAAAATGCCCTAAGGCTCCATGTACCTATACTGTGTATACTTAGGCCTTGAAGCACCTATATAGGAACTTTTCTAAGGCCTAAGCATATACCATATGGTTACACGCGGCCTTGAGGATATATCGCTGAGTTCAAGCTGCTCGCGAAAGTATCCCCTTCTTGAACTTAAGTGAACATGCTCCTTAGGCATAGTCAAGGGCTTTCGAGTTCATAAATGCATCTGAAACCCTTGTAAAATCCTGCACATCATTATAACACCCCAAACCCATTATACAACTTGACAACACCCTGCAAAGCCTGCGGAAGTCACCTTAAAACACTTAGTCTAAGCCCGAAACCCCAAGCCCTAAACTCCGAACAACCCTAAGCCCTTAACGCGAAACCCTTAGGGCTTCGGGTTTAGGGTTTAGGGGGCTTGTGTGAGGGTTTAGAAGACCTAGTTTAACGGGTGATGTCAGATTTGTACTGGGATTGTGCAGTGCAGGGATTGCGTAAGGGTTCGCTGATTGCCTTATGTAAATACTTCACGAGGTGTTAAAGAAGGGTCCTCTAGTTTGGGGGTGTTTTGACGCTTCAGAGTTTAGGGCTCGGGCCTGGGGTGTCGGTTGAAGGCCATAGCCGTAAGGGTCCAAAGAACCCAGTGATTAGGGATTCGGGTTCAGGATAGTATAGTTGCTTGGCTTGGGAGAGCATATGACTACTAGGCACTCGGACCCTGAGGGTAGGGTTTTAGAGGTATGTTTAATTTCATGTCTGACCCACCCTATAATCAACCCAAGACTCAAAACCCTAATCTCTTAAACCA
Organism: Symbiodinium sp. clade A Y106; assembly: GCA_003297005.1. Lineage (NCBI taxonomy): Eukaryota > Dinophyceae > Suessiales > Symbiodiniaceae > Symbiodinium > Symbiodinium sp. clade A. The sequence goes on from BGNK01001961.1 coordinate 112,579, forward strand.
CTAAATCCTAAACCCGTAACCCTAAACCCTGAACCCCGTAAACGCCTAAACCCCTTAAACCGGTAAACCCTAAACCCCTAAACTCCTTACCCCTCAACCCTAAACCCTCTTAAACCCTTTACACCGAGACTTTTTGAGGCTGGGAGACAGTCGCCGCCCTGTTGGACTGCGGGGCAGATCCCAAGCTTAAATGCTCCAACGGCACCCTGACAGTACTTGATTGGGGTCTTAGGGTCTTAGGGTTTGGGGTTTAGGGTAAATGCTCCAACGGCACCCTGACAGTACTTGATTGGGGTCTTAGGGTCTTAGGGTTTGGGGTTTAGGGTAGATGCTGAAACGGCACCCTGGCAGCACTTAAAGGCTCATGGGACTTAGTAACTAAGGCTATACAGTAAGGTTATAGTTACTATTATAGTTAGGAAGAATTAAACCCCACTTAGGGCCCTTATATCCTCAATCATAACCGTACTTACTATGTCCCTTGCGCCGTTAAGTAGGTTTTACTGTGGAGTAATTTGGTGGTAACTAGGGTGATGACTACTGTAACTACTGTATAGGGGCCTTACTAATTAGAATAGGGTTTTGGGGGACATTTTACTATATAAATTATATAAAAAATAAATTAAGAACCTCCCACAATAGTATAGGCAATTATCAAGGCCCCTACATTACCCTAAGTGAGGCTGTGTTCTTTTGTATATAGCTCCACCCTGTCAGACGACCCTAGGCGCCTGAATCAAATCCTAGAAGCAAACGATGGATGATTGATGTAGGGGCCTTAATAATTACCTACGGTCCCTTTTAGGGTTCCTGAGAGGGATCTACAACGGATTCTATAGGATTTCTATAACGGAAATAGGGTCGGATTTGTAGTGTTGGGGGAGGTGAGAATAAGAAGACGGGGGGAGGGCGGCCGTGCAGCAGGCACCGCGTTCGAATGTACAAGTACGATATCCTATCGTGTGGTATTCCTACTTTTTGACATTGTCAGTCCTGCCGTATTCTCAAACTTAAACCGCATAAACTCTTGCGAAACACCTGAGCCATAGATTTTTTCGGGAAGCTGAGACGCTGGGTTCGAGCTGTGCGGTTTTCATATTGCTAGGGTTAGGTGCTGAGGGTTTGGGTGTTGGGGTGTAGGGTCAATAGGCAACCCTATAACTTTTTGCTTCTCTGATTCGTCCCAAAGCTCCGATAATTACAAAGCGAAAGGGCTGCGTCACATACCTTCTGCGGCATTAAGGTTTCAAGGTTTCACGCTTTTAGGGCATTTCAATTTAGGTGTTGGGGCTCTGGGGCCTTTAAGGCTTCAGGGTTTCAGGATTTTTCGTCGGGTTGTGGGTAGGGCTTCAAAGGTTTGCAGCATTGTGTTTATGCCCGGGCAATTCCGCGGGCTTCAGATGATACTATAGATTTGGCCCTAAACCCTAAGCCCACCTTACCGTGCCCTTGGCCATGGTGCTCCGGAGTGAGAGTTGCGAAGAAGATCGCATTTCGAATCTCGCGATTGCTTTCTTCGTGTCGAGCCGTTTTCTCGAAAGAAGCCTGGAGGACAGGTCTATCAAAGAGGTTTAGGGATTATGGGTTTGGGGTTTAGAAGGGTTTAGGGTTTAGCGTAAAATTTTCAGTAGTTCTTCCGTTGTGAGAGTTAGAGTTGCTTAGTAGGACTGAAGTCGCTGACTGACGAGACCTTTGCGCTAGCTTGTTGCCGCCAGGAGGCCAGGTTGGTGAAGACAATCTATTGGGGACCCCAAAGGAACATAAACATAAGCATTTCGTGGGGATATCCCTGCCTTATTGGGCTTCAGCATAAGGGAGTTTATATGCGATATCCCTATCCTTATTTTTGCTTATGTGCTTTTCGGGGGCGCTAATCTAAGGCTTCCAGGGTGCAGAGCCACAGACCCAAACCTTGCTAGCGAAACTCTAACGAATCACTGAACCAACAAACCCAACTATAGGGTATAGCATGGCATGACCCTTGAAGCGGCATGTTTGGGGATCCCCCCGGTAGACCCTCAACAGGTGAACCACCAGAGTCTGAAGCATGAGGCATGGATTCTCTGTTCTTCGCCTGCTGCATCGGCAACCTCACCAACATCCAGGGCTGGCTGCGACCTCGGATGGTAAGCCGGAACAGCGACCAACATTGTTCCCCAAGGTTCCTTAATAGAACTAGACGATAACATACCACAAACCCTATTCTGATTATGAAGACCCCTATGCTACGTTAGGGTCCCGCTTGCTTGGGGATACAGGAATATGTCTTGAATCCGGGAATCACTATGATTGCCATTATTGGTGTCATGATTTTTGCAAATCATCACGTTACTGTCAAAATCTTTGATGGGTGCTACTACTAGCGATACCGCTAGCAGAACAAGCCACTACCACTACTACTACTACTCCTCCTGCTACTGCTGTTGCTACTACTACTACCACTACCCCTACCACTACCACTACCACTACCACTACCACTACCACTACCACTACCACTACCACTACCACTACCACTACCACTACCACTACCACTACCACTACTACTACTACTACTACTACTACTCCTACTACTACTACTACTACTACTTCTGCTACTACTAGCCACCCCCCCGCCTACCAACCACCTGGCGCCTTAACCCATCGGAAAATGACAGCTGCAGACGATGCAGGGGCTCAGGCCCCAAATTTGTGACAGCTGCAGAAGTTGAAGATGCTCACTTGCCTTAATTGTCACAGATGCAGGGGCTGAGGCTCCCTATCTGTGACAGCTGCATAAGTTCCCGAGGCTCACTTGCCTCAACTGTCACAGCCGGTGAAGTTGCAGAGGCTCAAGCCCCAAAACTGCGACAGCTACTGGAGTTGCAAATTCGACGGGGAAGAAACTGCCAAACCACAGGTGGTCGGATAGTACGAAAACACTGTAAATACCGGGTGCAACACGTAGGTGTTGCCAACAATTTAAACACTCCCCAAACCTGGAGCACAACATCTTCTAAACATCAAAAACAAAGATGCCAGCTGTACGTGGGAGGGTCTCGCCAACACCCTCAAAGCCCAGACCTCCGCGTAGGAGGGTTTGCTTTTGAAGTGGTGTGTGGTGTTCGAGAAGCTGCCTGTACGTCATCATGCCCCCCCCCCCGGAAGCAACACTGGTGCTAAAGAGCGGTGGTTAGCAATGGACTACGACATGACCAAAGTACGTTAAATACCGCGTAGAAAACAAGCTTCCCCCCAACCAATTTCGAGTTTTCGCGGAATGCCCTCGCAGAGCCCAATGTCGAGTTCGCAAAGTCCAGAGTAGAATTGGTGACTATATGAGATGGTCCGACATCACGAAAGTACTGGAGAAAACCGAGTAAGACGGCTCTTCTGGAGATGTTGTTCGGGGTGTCTGCATAACAATGTCGTCATCATCCCCCCTCTCCCCCGACGCCTCCCCCCACAATGCAAGTCCAGAATCGAAAGCTCGAGTTTGCAAACTCGCAGGTGAATTTTGAAGCTTCATAAGATGTTCCTACATGACGAAAGTGCTGTAAATACCGAGTAAAGCGGTGTGTGCGAGAAGAGTATGTAAGAGGGGTGGTTGGTAGGGGGGGCGCCTACTACCACTACTACTACTACTACTACTACTACTACTACTACTACTTCTACTGTTGTGGTTTCACCACTTCTACTACTGCTACTAGTGCGATGTTGCTTTCATGTCATATGTACGTACATTGGTTATGCTCCCGTTTTGCAAAAGTGTCTGCCGCGCAGCTTATCATGATTGTCTGCTCAGGTTCGACGGTATTGCTCACTAAGTGCTGGCTTTGAAGCGATCTAACGAGTAGTGACTAGGGTTTTCGAGTCGTCTTTCTTAAGCTCATGCCGAAAGCAAATCCGAGTAGGTAATTTTTTGAACCGCAGATTGGAACACTAAACCTTCAACCGTGGGCCAAGGTTCAGGCGCTTTCCGAACTGGGACATGGAGAGACGAATCCCCATCATGGGCGCGATCCCCATGTTGAGGGATTAATGTGGTTTCGGATTTACGGAGCAGGTCTTATTGTCGCAAAGCCTGCTTAAGGTCTAGACTCTCGACAAGGTTTTCCCTGGGACGCAGTCGTATACTCCAACCCCTAAACCCCAACACCCAAACCCCAAATCCTAAACAGCTCAAGATTCCTAAACCCTGAACCCTAAGCCCCAGCACCCAAACCCCGAACCTTAAGCCTTCAAGAGCCCGAGCAAGTCATACAGCGATGAGTAGAAACGCGATACTGGACAGAGCACAATTACATGCAAGTGTACATTGCACGCCCCTAACCTATGGCTCTAGCATGTGATAGCAACGATTTTCATTTAGATTCTAGATCCGGATATTCCAAGGTACGGAGAGAAAGAAACCCCAAACCCCAAACCATAAGCCTCACACACCTCAAACCCAAAGCTCCAACCCTGAACCCGGAATCCCAACACCTTATCAAAGCCTTGCGGAATCTCACCTTGCACTATCCCACATCTCAGCTATGTATCTGGTAGAATGATCTGTTATGCCCCATCACAATCCCTAAGCTTCAAATTACCTAAAAATCCCCCCCCTCCCGCAAAGTAGCAACCGGCAGTATTGCCAGTATACTACACCCAAGTAGCTAATTGCGTCTTTAGGAAAAAAGAGGATTTGATTTGGAGTTTCGGGTTCATTGTTTAGGGTGTTCAGGGTTTAGGGTTTGTAGGGTTCATGCTTTTTCGGTTTGTGGCGTTGTGGGCTTATGCGGTTTAAGGCTCAGGGTGTCATGGACACTAAACCCGGATGCCGGGCAGCTCCTATGGAAAGGCATGAACATTTTCTGCGCAGCAACCTGCAGCGGCACAAACAAGGCCCTGCGGCTTTGGTTAGGTGTGCTGGTTCTAGGCTAGGAATTTCTTTTTTCAGGTTTTCGGTTCAGGGTTTTTGGTTGCTCAGGGTGTAGAGTTGACATGGCTGCGTGGCTTATTCAGGTTTGAGGTGGGTGACAGCTCGAGCCCGAAGATAGCCATGGAGTTTGGGTTTAGAATGGTGTTCCGAGCGAGGTCGTTCGAACTCGAAGGTTGGAAAGTTGGAAAGTTTGGAGGTTGAAGTTTGAAAGTTTCAAACTTTTGAATGTTTGAAGGTTCGAAAAGTGCTGGAGCTCGAAAGTTTGTGCACCTTGGTATGCACAATCTAGCCGGCGTCAAACTTCGAACTTTTCAAACTCGAAACTTTCAAACTGTCAATCTCTCTAACTCTCGAACTTTCGAGCTCGACTACGTAACTGCTTCAAACTCAAACTTCAAACTTTTGCCGCGGTCGAGTTCGATCGGCCTTCGAAGATTGAAGCTTGAGACTTTGAAAGTTAGCACTTTCGAAGGTTCGACGGCTTTGTAAGTTCGGACGTTCGAAAATCGGAAGTTTGAAAGTTCGAAAGTTTGGAGTTTGAAAGGTTGGCTTCAGATTCGATCTGCGGCTTGTGGCTAAGGTCGCCAGTTTGAGAGTTCGAAGGTTTCAAACTTCGGAAGGTTTCAAGTTCGAAGGTTTGAAAGTTTCAGAGATCGAAAGTTTGAAAGGGATGGAAGTTCGCGAGTTTCAGAGTTCGACAGATTGAAAGTTTGCAAAGATTGAAGGATTGAAACGTGTCGAGATGGAAAGTTCGAAAGTCCGCCGAGTTCGAGCTCGAAAGTTTGAGAGCTTGAAAGTTTGAAAGTTCGAGATTGAAAAGTTTCAGAGTTTGAAGGGACCGACATGCGGTCACATATATGGATGTTGTTCGCAAGCTCAATAATATATATATATATATCTTAAACACGCCTTCTCTTTCGGCGATTGCGGTTCACCGCATATCTTAAGCATCCACCCTCATTTGGCGATTCCGGTCATCGTAGCGCCTCACCATATATCTTAATTACGCCCCCCATTTGGCGATTCCGGCGCACCGTACATCTTAAACACACCCCTTCAAGTTGGCGATCTTAAACACACCCCCTCATTTAGTGTTTCCGTTCATCATATTATGCTTCCTCATTTGGCGCTTTCGGTTAGTTATATATCTTAAACACGCCTTCTCTTTTGGCGATTCCGGTTCACCGTATATCTCAAGCACGCCCCCTCATTAGGTGATTTCGGTTCATCACATATATAGTAGACACGCTCCCTCATTTGGCGGTTCCGAACATCATACCGGTTCGCCATATATCTTAAGCACACCCCCTCATTTGGCGATGCCGGCTCAGCAGGCAGTAGTAGTAGTAGTAGTCCGATTTGTTACCGGCATCGGCGTGTGTTTGTCATGAGATCACACATCACCGGGGTACGATTTGTTACGGGCATCGGCGTGTGTCTGTTGTTAGATCACACAGGGGGTACGGTTTATTGCGGGCATCGTCGTGTGTATGATGTCAGATCCAGATCACACATCACAAGGGCCACGATTTGTTACTGGCATCGGCCTGTGTATGTTGCGAGATCACGCATCACAGCGGGTACGATTTGTTACTGGCATCGGCCTGTGCATGTGAGATCACACATCCCAGGGGCTACAATTTGTTACGGGCATCGGCGTTGTGAGATCACACATCACAGGGGGCACGATTTGTGTCGGGCATCGGCGTGTGTATGTCAGTGTATGTTGTGAGCACATGGCAGGGGGTACGATTTGTTACGGGCATCGGCGTGTGCATGTTGGCATTACCGGGCCCAGGCCCTAAAATGAGGATGTCAACATGGTTTCAAACTCAAACTTTCAATGCGTTCAATCTTCAAACTCTTCCAACTTACAAACCTTCAAACTCCCAAACTCTCAAACTTGGAAATTTCAAACATTCGAACTCCGCGTCTCTCAAACTTTCAAAATTTCGATTCTTGAGCATTTCAAACCTTCAACCCCCCCGCAAAAAAAATTGAAACTTTTCGATCTTTCAAAGTTAGAAGCTTTCGAACTTTCTAACTTTCAAAATCACTGGGTTTCAAACTCCAAGCTCTCAAACTTTCGAACTCGAGCCTGAGGGCTGCTCTGTGAGCCCCTACGCGTTCTCCCGCAGTCCTTCGCCTTGCTCCTTCGCGCAACGCGCTTTGCCACGCGGCTTCAAACTTCCAAGCTGGATTCTCATTGAAACTTTCAAACTCCAAACTTGCGCCCACTTTCAATCTCGAAACATTCAAACTTCAAACTCTTCATTCTCCAAACTTTTCAAATTTTCAAACTCCCCAATCTCGTCCAACATTTAGTACGTTCAAACTCTCAAAATTCGAGTTCGACAAACCCCACTCGTGACAACTATCTTTTTAGGGTTGAAGGCTTATCCTAAGCCACAAACCCTAAACCCTAAACCCTTAAACCCCTAACCCCTAAACCCTAATCCGGGCGAACAACTCCGCATGGTCTGTAAACCCGAACCCCAAACCCGAACACCATCAAGGCCCGAACCTTGGGCCCCCTACTGTAGGGGCCTCAATAACTACCTATACTATTTTTGGGGTTCCTTGCTCTAATTATAGTTTAATGGCCCCCAAACCCTGTTCTAAGTTATTAAGGCCCCTGTTCTCAAGGCCTATAGAAGCCCTGAAGTGTGGATCGCATCAGTTTCAGATTAAGCTGAATGTTTTCTGCGAGGAGGAGGATGATGATGATCCAAGAGCAAGCTCATCTAGGGCACTATGACTCTAACGCCTTCGAGGAAACCCAAAGCCCTAAACCGTGATAGAACCCTTCTAATTCTGGGAGCCCTTAGCGGGACCCTAAGCCCTATGCCCCTCACGCAGGCTCTTCAAGGGCTTCCTAGTGTTGAATGTGTTTTTGGATAGGTGGGTCGCAGGTTTGGGGGTTTAAGGGTTAGGGTCTAGGAAGGCCAGCAAAGAATAAGTCTATCACCCTGCAAGTGGAGCGGACAGTGTTTAGAGCTGAGGGCCTAGAGAGCGGATACTTTGTAGCCGAGCAAGGAACCCTTGAACCGTTGTTGGGGTGGCTTGGCACCTGCAAAACGGCAGAGTCTAACTTGCATGTTTGTGGGGCATTCAGTGCCTACTGATGGACGAAACCTGTACCATCCGTGACAAGGAACATTATCAGAAGCCCCTTTCATACAGAGCTAAGGTTTTCGATCATCAGCAATAAACTGGAACCCCATTATTCCCAAGCCGAGTACGGCATGTTACCACGGTAGTTCTTGCTCAAAGCCTCTGCCAGAACGTATGTACTGTAGAACATTATACACCCTCCGTGTTGAATCCTTCAAAAACCCTGATACAAGCCTCATGAAAACATTAACACACCCTTGTACCCCCGATAAACCATACACTGAGAACCCGAAGCCTTGAGCTGAAACCCTAAACCCTAAACCTCAAACTCCAGGCCTTAAGCCTTATCCACATGAACCCTTAAGCCCTTAAGCTTTAAGCCTTAACCCCTTAAGCCCTACAGCCTACCTAGAGGCCCAGGGGACTTAGCAAGTCGGTTATAAGTAGAGTTATAACCCTAAACCCTAAACCCTAAGTACCCTAAACGGAGTTACCCCAATTATAACCCTACTTATAACCGACCCACCAAGACCCGTGGGCCTCCAAGTCCGTAGACCCTACACTGTTTAGGGTTTAGGGGTTTTAGGGTTTAGGTTTAGGGTTTAGGGTTTAGGGTTTAGGTTTAGGGTTTAGGGAACCCTAAACCTTAATTGGATTCCAGGGACCCGTGGTGAAGCATCTTGTTGAAGTGGCGGGCCTCGGTTGTTGGCTTGGAGTTTCAGGGCTTCGGGGCTTGGGGTGGAGTCAGCATGTAGTCCCGCCCCAGCCACCACAACTATTCTCAATTAGGGTTTACGGTTCACCCCCCCCCCTCAAGGGGGGCTTTCTTGCTCTCTGCTTCCTTTCGCCGTTCGAC